>JARYGA010023768.1:0-62265 GCA_030545235.1 Helianthus tuberosus | reverse complement strand
AACACTCTACGATACAGAAAGACCACTTGTATTGTTCACACTTAACATTCGATCTATAACACGAGTCGCTTGAGACTAGTCATCAAAAGCAAACAAAACTTGTTAGCCACTCATGGAGGATTTTCCTCAATATTCTCAGAAATCTTGTACATGGGCTGGTTCTTTGGTGCCTTTAACACCTTACCTTATCTTAGATATTGGAAATGATTACATTAAACTCCGTCGTTTGACCTTTGTCTTATTCTAAGGGATGATATGGCATGATCCATGCTACAACCCCTTCATTGCATTTTATTCGACATCTATGGAAATTAGAACAATTTTGTTGAAGCTCGTGGAGCTCAAGGAATATCAGTGTATTCGTCACATGGGTTAGTGCGATGAAGGATTTTCCTACTTTGGACGATCGAGGTCCATGAGGTAGGAAATACATACTGTAAGGATGTAGATAACCGTTTTGTTCCTCCTCCTCAACGAATTACCTATCTACCTACTTAATATGGCTAATACACGCAAGAGGTACTGCGCATTTTGGATTGCGGTTATTCACGTTATCATTATTTCAAACATGCATGAACAATGCGACCTTAAGGTTTCCATGACCAATTACATTCTTAATTCTTAGGCGCTTGGTAGGCTATATCTGTCCGAATACAAGTCTAGATCCTTTGATACTATGTATCAAAAATAACATGCACCCTACTATTAAAGTTGAACTAGAGTTTTTATGGAAAAACATGAGGTTGCGGAAACTGCATAACATGAGGTTGTTGAGCCGACACTAGTGATGGTACTGATGGTACCGATAGTTAAAGTGGTCCAAATCCCGATGGGATGAGAACGAGTGGCAATGCCACACTAGGAGATGCAATCACACCATATTTTAATTCTAAGGCTCTTCTGGATTATAAGTCGCGAGACCTCACTGATACGGGAGGTGCGGTAAGTTATGTTCTCTAAATAAAGAGAAGGAAGTCAGTTAACCGTGCTAGCAAATGTACTCCTAAGTAAACGATTTGATAAACGAATAGTCTTATGTTGAATGAGATGTTAACTTGGTGGAATCTCCAAGTACAAACTATAGGGAGTAATACAGCAAAGACGTTATCGTGGGAAGAACTCAAGGATCTTACGCAAGAAGAGTATTGCTCGCTAGCGGAAAGATTCCAAGGTTGGGAACCAAACTCTAGAACTTGATCATGATTAGAGTTAACATTGTTGGTTACCCCCGACGCCTCTACGATCTCTCAAGGATTGTTACATACTGGATAACACTCAAATCCAAACGCACCGAGTGCTACATTTGGGGTTTAGTCCTGAGATACTGTAACACCCTAGTTATTATTTTAATGGTTTTCGTATAATTAACGAAAACAAACATGTAATTGAGATTACATAAGCATTGGAAATCTCGGGTTTATTAAAAACTTTTTATATTTTAAAAGTAAACAACATAACAAGAGTACATTCGTCGTTTAACGTAACAACGATACATAGTGCGGAAGCCTTTAACTTGGTCGTGTTCGGTTCCTCGTTGAGCTTGATCGTCCTCTGGTGCTAGAATTAAACCTGCAACTCATAAAACATGAGTTGGATTAGTCATACTTAGCTTAAAACGCGTTTAAACGAGTTCCCAAGACAAAACGGGACACGAAAACAAAATTTCGGAATAATATACGCAGTCGCGTAGCGCGACGGCTACAAGCCTATGCAGTCGCGCTACGCTACTGCCTCAATTTAAACAGAATGTTGCTGCAGCTGTGCTGCAGATTTCCAGCACGATCTGATTTCACGGAAACGACCATAACTTATTCGTTATAGCTCCGTTTTACGCGATTCTTTTTCCTACGCGTCTGTAATTTAATTCTCCATCTAATGGAGTTAAATCCAACATACAACTTGATAAAATTTCGGACCTTTAGCTCTTCGGCTTAATGCCCTTTTTACCACATTTTGACTCGTTTATGCATTTTATCAAACGAACACATCTGTTTGATTCCTACATCACCTACACTTCTCAATTTGCTATTAACTACCATTTTAGGTTCTAATCACAAGTTTAATTCACAATTTAAAACCCTTTCTCGCTCGTATGCTTATTTTGACCCGTAAGGGTAATTAAGCACTTTCGAGCCTAAAATCGCTCTCGATTGTTTTTAGCATTTCATCACCACATTTCTTATCCTATAATCCCCTACCACAATCGTGTTTATGGCGGTTTGATGTGGTGATCTATATAAACCAAATTATTCCTCTCGAATCATCATTTTACGGCAAAAACTACAATAGTGCCGTTTGACTAATATATTACCTCTTTCAATTTCTATACTTAATCTAAGTATTTGTTTAATCATAAAACTTGTTTCCAAACAACCTTTAAAGGTTGTTTGTTCGAATTAGCTAACGAGGGCGTTTTGGTCACATTTAAGCCTTCATTTTTACTATAAAGGACTTCCACTAATATTTGACCAAATTGCACTTCTTACTACAACTTATTTGTGCGTACCTGGCTCGGATCAACGTATAGACCCGTTTATACCTCGCATTTATCAACCAATATTCTATAGAGTCGCAATTATCCCGGAATTTGCTACGCGTTCCTGTTTGCATATGACTTGACAACCAAGATTAGTCATTAATGTCAAATGGTGTTATCATCACCATTTGACCCGTTGGCTCATATGACCAAACATTTACATATGTAGTAAAACGGGGTTTTTAAATTTCAAATTTACACATCCGGCCCATGTCGGATGTTACCATTTGACCCCTCTTTTTCTCTTTAACTCAATTCTCACAAATTTGACCCGTTCGGCTTACGCCATGGGTGCCCTTTTTATTGTTAATTTACATTAGTCAACACTTGACTAAATTTCCATTTTTACCCCTTTTTCTCAATATTAGATTACACTACGCGGTAATCTTTTCAAAACTCATAATCTCTTAGTCATTACATGACCAATTTACCGATTTATCCTGTTTACCATAAACCATGGTTTTTATCACCTTTATATGTTCCGACTCGTACCAATCGTGTCGGAAACCATATTTTCATTATTATCATTATCGCATTTATTACTTGTAAAGTAAACAAGTATTCTACAAAAGTGTGTAAGTTTCACTTACCTTGCATCCGAGCTACACTTTTCTTCCATGCTTGACTTGTTTGACCCGCTTTCACTCCAAGCTTCCACCTAGCTTGTTACGCGTCAACTATCATCATCGTTTTCAAGGTGGTTAGTTTAATCATACTCTAATACGATTATTCCACCTTATGCGTTTCATATCAAAATTGCTATTTATCGTATTATAGGTCAGTTTGACCTTTTTAATAGTCAAATGCCCATTAGTATGCTAATTGCATTTTCGAGTTATCAACTAGTTTTAGCACTCTTTAATTACCCGGTAGGCGTTATCTTTAGACCTCCGTTTTAACCAAAGTTCTAATCGCGTTTAACACATTTAGAACTCTTTTTAATCACATTTTGCATAATAGTCGAAACATCACAACTAGGTGTTTTAACTACAAAATTCTAGTTTCGAGCCTTCTTTGAGGCATTTCAACGAACACCTTAAGGGCAGAATTTTACATGTTTATTTATCATGTCTCTAGCTATTCTCTTAGCCCAAATTTCACATAAATCAACCATCTTACAAAGTGGTTAACTTCTATAATTTCTGAATTCACTTCAAAATTGTCAATTTACACTAGATCAACAATCTATTTCCTAGTGTTCATCATATTAACATAAAACCCACTTAGCTTATCAATGGATCATCATGAATCTCATGGTTTTTCCAACAATCTAACATGTTATTGACTAGGGTTTACTCCTAGACATCATATTACTTCAAGATTCACTCATGCATGACATAATCAAGCTCAATTTCAGTTTCTTACAAATAACCTAGAATTTGAGATGGATCAAAATGTCACAATTTTACATACCTTGTGATCCTTTCAACTAGGTGTTCATGAATACGAGCTTGGATTTCGATTTGGGTTGGATTTACCCCTTCAATTTGCTGATTTTATGGATGTTAGGGTTTGAGCTTGAGAGCTCTTCTTGGCCCTGTGTTTTGTACGACCAGAACACACACAAAGGTGTGTGTTTTGGTGTTTTAGATTTTAATTAATAAAAATCTATTTCTCACTTTAACCATTTTAGTCCCTCAACTTTACCCGGGTTTATAAAGGTTACTACATCAAGTTCCGCATTATTTTTAAAACACTAGACTAACTAGGTTGATATTCCTAGTTATTTAGTGGGTTCCGGGAGTTATAACCCAGATTATTTTGAGTCCCGTTAATTCAGGCTCTCATAGACTTAATTCCTTAAAACTTTGATTCGTTCATATATAATATTAGGATTTCTTATTTAAATCCAAATATTTACCGGGTTAATTTTTACCACTAACGGTATTTTACCCGTCTTTACTATTAACGTGGTTTGATTACCAAACCCGTTTTTGGGATGTTACAGATACAAATCTGTCATCAAGAAGTATGCTAATAACTTGCCAAAATCCTCAATAAGATAAGTGAAACTTTCATCATGAGGGCACTTGCAAAAGTGCCAAGAGTAGTAGTGTGGTGAGACTAGGCACAAAACGGAAATTAATGAGTTAGATATACTCAAGAAAGAACAAGGAGATTTTAACTGTGGCAAGGAGATCACGACAAGCATGGATGTCTAAGGACGAATCAAGAAAATGAATAAGTGAGTGTATAGATAGAACTATGAATACTCCACAAAATCCCAATGTTGCCATGGGTACATTCTACTCTACAACCAGCATTGTATCAATTCTTTGGATACCAACGTCGGCTTAACTTAGTGTCTTTAGATACTAAGCATATACACGAGTTAGAGTCATGTAGGTTAGACATGTCTTGCTCTATCAAGTTAGCTAATGGGGAATTAGCCGAGTCATGTGAAGTCATTAAGGGTCGCTGATACGTATCATATCAACCGACCCGTTGCATCCATTTTGTCTGATACCGGTGTCGGTATTAGTTACATCCCCCTAGAATTCTAAATATACTTGGTCTAGAGTCAAGTAAGCTAGACATCCCCTCATTCCATAGTATTGGACAACGGTAAATTAGTTGAGTCGGGAGAAGACATTAAAGGATGCACACTCGAACTTGGAGCACAGAAATTCAACACTGACCATTTTACCCATTCAATTGGGTTGTTACAACGTAGCTTTTGACATAGACTAGTTATCCGATAATCGAGCCAAAGTCATGTGTCACGAGAAGATCATTCGCATCCCCCTGTCTGACGAGAGAACATCTTTTAGTGCACGGGGAGAATCAATACATGCCACTACGAATTATTAATTGCATAAAGGCTCGGAAGAGTCTGAGAAAAGGATGCATCGCCTTTCTAGCCCATGTGGTTGACTAGAAGGCCAAGGAGCGTAAGGTGGAGGACATACCTGTAGTGAAGGAATATCCCGAAGTTTTTTCCGGGAGACTTGCTGGGACTGCCTCCACAACGACAAGTTGAAATCCTTAACGACCTAGTTCCAGGAGCTGCACTGGTGGTGAAAGCTCCATATCGACTGGCACCCTCGGTGATGCAGGAATTATCTACTCAGCTTCAGGAACTGCTTGACAAAGGATTCATTAGACCGAGTTTCTCGCCTTGGAGAGCTGCGTCGCTATTTGTCAAGAAAAAGGACGGAACCTTTCGGATGTGCATCGACCATAGGGAACTAAACAAGTTAACTATAAAGAATCGTCCTCCTTTACCGAGGATCGACTACTTGTTCGATCAGTTACAAGGATCCAGCTTTTATTCCTAGATTGATCTAAGATCCAGATATCATCAGCTGAGGGTTCAAGAGGAAAGTATCCCTAAGAAGACGTTTAGGACTTGCTATGGGAATTACGAGTTCCTTGTTATGCCATTTGGCTTAACAAACGCTCTCGCCGTGTCTATGAATTTAATGAACCGGGTATGTAAGCCATACCTCAACAAGTTCATGATCGTATTCATTGATGACATATTAATATATTCACGAACCGAGGCAGAACATGAACAACACTTGAGTATTATTCTAGAGCTTCTTAAGAAGGAGCAGTTGTGTGCCAAGTTCTCAAAATGCAAATTTTGGATTCGCAAAATACAATTTCTCGGTCACATGGTGAACGAGAATGGAATACATGTTGACCAATCTAAGATAGAAGCCATAAATAACCAGAACGCCCCAAAGACCCCAACAGAAGTAAGACAATTTCTAGGTTTAGCAGGATACTACCGGAGATTTATTGAGAATTTTTTTCTAAAATTTCTCAACCGCTAACCTCTCTCACGTAAAATGATAAAAAGTTTGATTGGGGTGAAAAACAAAAACGGCTTTCCAATCACTCAAAGATAAACTATGCCAAGCTCCAATCTTATCACTCCCAGACGGTACCGATGACTTTGTGGTGTACTGTGATGCATCGCATCAAGGCTTGGGATGCGTGTTAATGCAACGTGAAAAAGTCATCGCGTACACGTCACGACAGTTAAAAGTTCATGAGAAAAAAAAACTATACCACTCATGACCTAGAACTAGGCGCGGTGGTAACTGCTTTAAAGATTTGGCGTCATTATCTCTATGGTACTAAGTGTACCATATTCACCGATCACACGAATCTTCAACATATACTTAATGATTTTCGTTTCTGAAGATTTGTCCGTTGAGGAAATGAATATCCGTTTGTTTCTCCTTTTCATTTCCATTTCTGATGACGCACCCGTTGAAAATGACTCCGTAAATTCATTTTACGTTTATGAAGATTGCCCGTTAAGGAAATGAATCCCCGTTTGTTTATTCCTTCATTTCCGCTTCTGAAGAATACTCGTTAAGGAAAATGACTCCGTCTGTTCATTTTCGTTCTGAAGAATGCCCGTTAAGGAAATTGACAGGATTATGCCTTACATATCTCTGGTGGTTATTTGACACAAAGTCACAAATAGACTCCTACGAATAAATTTCGGGACAAAATTTCCTAAAGTAGGTGTGACAACCCGCACTAAACCAGGTATCCGTACGACTTAATTAATGATTAATTACTGCTTAATTATTGTGCTTGCTTAAACTAGCTGATGAACTGCTACTTGAATACTGATACATGTACTTACTTGCATCATACTTTACTTATCGTCACTACATTATTTACATACGGCACCTTAGTGACAAACATGATGCACAAAAAGCACAGTAGCACAATACACGGATAACCTATTGAACATGCTGATAAAGCCAGCATCAGGCAAACACTGCCTCTAAGGCCTGCATGAGCCAGAAATGTTTTGCTACACTGGTAGTGAGTGTAGGGATGTAAGGGTGGTGGAACTGCGTCTCTAGGGATAAGTCACTATGACTGGATGTGCCTAAAACGTACTTTAAGTACAAAACACAACACTTTACATAATAAATTCAGTTTCTAGCTAACTAATAAAGTGCCAAAACATGAGAAATATTCCTGACACTTTGGAGGAATGAGTAGTGTCACTAAAAAGAATAATAACGACACTTTAAAGCTTTGTTAAGCGCTTTAACGGATTACTATCCAACCGAACAACCGGACTTTACCCGGAACATGAAAATATTATTACTTTCACTATTTATCTTTTTCTGAGCTAGTTAGGGTCCCTGACTACCCTAACACTCGCTAAAATGCACTACACATTACTAACTAAGTTAAACACCTAACTAACTTGGTTTAACATAACTAATGTCTAACTAATACTTAGAACCGAACTAGACCCCCCCCCCCTTCTCTAACCGGCCCCAAACTAAGGGGGACACCCCTTGTACCACCATGATTATTTTAATCCTATGTTGGGTATCAAGACTACACTAAGACCTTTGGATAATCATCTTACACTTGTCTATAAGTTAACCCTAATCACTCATGGACTACACACTTAACACAACACACTCCAACTCTTCTCTCTTGCCCTCTCTAACTCTCGGCCGAACCCCCCTACAACCACCCACCCATTTTCAAGTTTGATCATCATCATTCCATCATCATACAAGTGTTAGGGATCTCGGATAAGGAGTCTTGGAGCAAGCGGAACACGAAGGACCTCGTTACTTTGCTTTTATCCACGCCATTTTCATCAAGAATCTTCCCTAGCCTTGAGCTAGAGGTATAACACTTAAAACTCATTTTTGAACTTATCTAAGGTGGTTAAAAGGATTTGTGTCGGTTAAATATCGTTAACATACAATTTGATGCTTAAAAGTCTACTAAAAGTATGAAAAATGGTGGTTAATATCATATAAGTGGAGTAAAAGTTGTAGTATTTGAAATATATGGTTATTTAGACCCGATCTATGTTGTGGTAGCTCGGATCACCGTTTAACCCGGTTTGCTAAGATCACGGATCTTAACATAAGCTTGTTTTGAATGATACAAGGGTTAAAAGGTGAAACTCTACCACACATGAAACATGAACTTGTGTAAAAGTGTTTCAACATGTACAATAGTGTTTAAAACTAGTAGATCTACGTATCTACAACCGGTATTTTCAAAGGACCACGCGTCCAGGGGCGAAGGATAAGAGGGGCGGGGAGGGGGCGCCCGCCCCCCCGAATTTTTCGCTCAGTAGTGTTATATATGTAGTTTTCGTATAGAAATTTGTGGGTATATACGTTTTTGCCCCCCCCCTGGTTCTATAGAAATTTTTAGGTATATACGTTTTCGCCCCCCCCCGGCCGAAAAATTCAAGCTTCGCCACTGCACGCGTCAAGGAAATCATGTTTCTAAAAGAAGGATCTTACAATAACAAGAATGATTTTTATGAACACACAAGAATATTAGAAAATTTTGAAACATAAGTTATGAACATAAAATCTACATAAAAGTTTACTTGTGTATGATTTATGAAGTGGAATCTTGTCGGTTTAAGGGCTGGATAACACATACTTGATATTTAAAGGTTGTTTTCTTGTTTAACCCGCTAATCGGACACTTATAACACGATTTAATAACATCTAAACCACAAAACAGCAAGCTGAGTCACTGTTTCAGCCGCCTTCATCAGGCTGTAAACGGACTTTAAAAACTCGAAAAACGGAATTTCAAAAGCCTAAATCGTGTCATTTCGAAAAACGAAGAAAATGGCGCTGGAATCGTATTTTTCTGATGTCGATTACTATTTTAAAAACCTGTTTTCGTGACAGCAGCTAAGGCTGTTTGTTACTGCAGTAAATTGGGCTGTGCGTTTTCGATCACAACTTAAAACCCGAACCGAACCAGCCCCTGAAACTTTTATCTAAGATGGTCACGGATGTATTTGTGACCCTCAAACTGGAATTTCGATAAACGGACATACGAGGAATTTTTGACGAATTTTTTCCGTAAACTGTGATCAGAATGTGACAAATCTGATCACAGTTCGGTAAACGATTTTCTATAAATTATTGATAAGAAACTGGACCCCGATATTTTTATACAATCATTTTTGGGTAGATTAGGACGACCCGTAAAAATTAGGGAATTTTTGGAAAGGGTTAAGTATTTTATTAAGTCCGAAAACAGTCCAGTTTCCACATATTGAAACTGAAACGACAAAGGTAGCGTTTCGCGTGTTAAAACGTAAGGGTTGATTGTTGATGATCATGGGTTGTTTTCAAAAAGAAAATGATGTGCGCATTAGCACGGACACTCCCATTTTTAGGGGATACTCTGGCGAATTTTTCTAAAAATACCAGGACTTAGAAAAATTATTATTTTTCTAACAAGTATATTTAACCTCATTTCTCGGAATTAAACCTCGCCATGAGTTTTGACATAAATCTTTAAAGTGTTGGTTATGAGACTTGAAAATGTATCTTGTCAATACTTAAAGTCACCACATACATAATACTTGTACAAATCCCCCATCCTTGGGAAGGAGAATAACTACCAAGTATACAGAATGTAAACACGAAATAGTTGCCTAACTATTTCCCAAACACTTAAACCTTAAACCTAAGGCACGGCCATCCGTCTAATAGAATTAGTACGTGTAGGTCGTCACACAGCTGCGTGAGCAGGAGATACTTGGTAGAGACGCTTCACTGTGAGTTCATGTCCCCCTTTTTCTCTAACTGTTTTCAGTTTTCTTAACTGCGGAGGTGAAATACAAGCATGGTGGATACGCCGCTGGTACTTCCTATATATAAGTGTTTGTATGGTATTACATATCGTAGCGTTATTTAAATCATTTCAGTTTGAGACATATAACATTTTATACAAATAACATACTTTTCACAATACATTGTTTTACAAGCAACTTATCTTATACAAACTCATTTTACAATGGTTATTCATTTAACCATACATTAATCTCTTATTTATACATATCATCTGATCTTATCGTTTTTCAAATGATTTATAAAACAAAGCAAATTACAAGGTTCATGACTAAACATTTTCTCAAACATAAGTCATGAAACCTATTTTC
The DNA here is from genome assembly GCA_030545235.1 of Helianthus tuberosus. Taxonomy (NCBI): domain Eukaryota; kingdom Viridiplantae; phylum Streptophyta; class Magnoliopsida; order Asterales; family Asteraceae; genus Helianthus; species Helianthus tuberosus. The sequence goes on along the minus strand of JARYGA010023768.1, from coordinate 51,805 downwards.
ACAAAACCTATGTATCTCACAGACATTTTTATGCTAACGTACCTATTTTCACATGTGTTTTCAGGAGATGAAGCATAGGACTTATCAAGACATACTTAGGTGGACCTGTGCCTTAGTGACTTAAAACGAGACAAGAACTAGTTAATTTATGTTATGTACTCTTTGTTTCTTGTTTAAAACAATGTAAACACTCATGTTTGTTTAATAAAACGAAACTTCAATTGCCATGGATTTGAAACAATTAATTCTGTTACAACACTCCCCGATGTTTCCGTCACGTTTTGCATGTTCTACGTGGTCGGGGTGTGACATTATATGTGTAATTGTGTTTAATAATTTTACAATTTGATTCGATTCCGATTTCAAGCTTTAAATCACTTTCTGGAAGGTTATACGCGGACTGGTGCATAAACGCAATGAGTTTAACGCGACGTACACACCGGAACCGTGACATAAGCCAAACATACCCTAAATATCCTTTACATAACTTAGAAATAAGTTTCGAAGGATTCGGTATGGTGAAAACATGTTTATTTGAACTAAAGACCTATTTACGACAAAACTGCGAAACGAACGTTAGTGACCGCCCAGATAATATCTAAATCCCAAAATATTCTGTTATGATTAAATTTTTATTTTTAATCAGGTCCATGTTGAAAAATAAATTAAAACGCCTAAAAACGTTATTTTTCAAGTCTAAGCGCGTACCGCGTGTTTCTGCGTGACACAGTGCTTCTACTGCGAAACACGGACAACGCAACCAGCCTTGGCAACTGAAATTTATTTCAGCAATATTTTGGCGAGTTTATTTTTATAGAATAATAAAAATAATTTAGAACGCCATAAACCGGGATTTAAACGCTAGATAAAATACCCGGTATCCAGTTAAACACCCGTTTTAGCCTACATATAGCCTATTTATATAAAAATTTACACTTACCCCCCTCCCCATATATATTACGGTTATATATATGTTGGACCCCACCAAGATTTTTGCCTAGATCTTTCAATATTTCATTTGATCTTGTATGACACTTGTATGTGCATGCTAGCCCCATATCTCCTTATATATTCTACTTAATCTTTCCAAGATCATTCTCACTCCCACAACACTCAACCTTCCTTCTTCTCTCTCCCTTCAAACCGTAAGCACCCACCATCACCTCCATCTTCACTTTGCAATCTTGTTCTTCATAATTCAAGCTCATTTCTAGCAACCTTCAAGTTGGTGTGAAGATCTAAAGGGGTTTCCAAGGTGAATTCAAGTAATTTCAAGCTTCCTATCATCAAAATCTCAACCCACAACCCACTTGAATCTTGAAGGTATAACATTTTTGTTTAAATCATACTTTAGATTCTTGGTTGTTCTTGATGATTTGAAGTTTCTCTTGAATCTTGGGATTTTCACTAAACTTGAAATCTAAAATGAAATGGTTCTTGATACAAGTAAAATGGTGATGTACATATATGTATGTATAACCGTACATATGTATGTGTGTATACGAGTTTTGAATTTTGATATCTTGTTAAGTACTTGTTTATGTTGTTACATGTTCTTGAATGGTGGTAAAAATGCAAGTATTTGGTGATTTATGTATGATATGTTAAATGTAAATTACATCAGCAAATAAATCTGATTATATCACATATTTGATGCTTTTAAACTCATAAAAAAATGATGTTGCTATGATAGTATGCTTTAGGCACTTGTACATGAAGATACATGTTGATGTAAAGCTCAAGAAATGGTAAAAAAGGGTTGTATGACAAAAATGTTTTAGATCAGGTTACAAACACTAAAAATAACATTATTTAGTATATTATAAGGACATAAAACTTTGACATAGGTTTGATAGCGTTGCATGTCGTACATATAGCTTAAAAATTGGTAAATTATGTGAAATTTGCATGATTTATGTGCTTTGTGTAAGACCTGGACTATCATGAGTATAACCATTATTTTATTCATTAAATAACATGGGTTGTGTTAAAATTTCAAGTCATTTCAATTTGGGATGGTTCGGGTAATGTTTGATGCAAAACTATGCGGTAAAACGGTTAAAAATCGCCTTTTCGGAGGATTTTTATTAAACTGTTTTAGATCAGTAACCAAACTGATATTTTTTTTTTATATAAAAACAAGTATTTTAACTTATATTATGTTTACTTGGTGTTTGGTTAGTCATACGTGACTTCCGACGCCCAAAAATGTTACCGAAACGCTAAAATAAGTGTTTTTCAACATACACTAGAATGGGTTGTTCATGGGTTATTTTATGTGTTACAATGTGCTATGTGTTTTACATATGTATGATCATGTGTTAGTGTTGACAAGATTATGTGTGTTACGATTGAGTACATATATACAAATACACCAAGATGATAAAAAATAATAACTTTTTGAGAAATCTCAAAGTTATGTGAAAATTCTAAGTATCGGAGGAACTTCGGTATTTTTGTGGGGTTTTGATTATTTAATCATTATTATTTAATTTAGGACGAATAAACAATTTGAGGGATTGTGTTAACTTATAAAAACGCACCCGAAGGTGAGTACATAGATCCCCTCTTTTTACTATTTTTGATTGTTTTGGGGTGATTCATATGTATCAAAACGATTTTAATATTCTAACGATGGTTTCAAAACGATTGAGATGGTTTATACAAAACTAATAATGATTTCGATAATGTGAACGAACTTGTTGGTGGTAGTTACATAACGAATAACATTCATTAGCATTGATCAAGCCGACTAGTATTAGGTTATGGTACCATAGGATCCGACAAATCCCGTTATCAGACCGGAACCATTGTTATGTGTGGGTTAGGTGGGTGACGACTGAATCTGATGATTGTTAACTTACCCTTTGGAGGTTTGTTAATGCAAGAACGAGTTGAACGATGAACGAGTCACAAAGGTTTGAATGTTATTAGCAAGACGACCAAAAGTAGTTTTCACAATTAAAACAAGAATGATTTGTACGAGAACGATTTTGAACTATTGAATGATTATGAACGATTTAAACAAATGAAAGATAATCTATAACGAGAACAAGTTAGACGATGTCACACAACGATGTTTACGAAACTATATAAACCATACGAGTTTTATTACGAGAACGATTTACGATTTGGTTACTTAAACAAATGTTTTGGGTTAAGATTCATGGCATCAAGGTTTAAAATTATAACCAATCTGTTTTGACTTGGTTATTCATTTTACAATACAAACATTTTACAAAACAAGATTTCAAATATCAAATAACAAAGTTGTACGAGATATTTTCACCAGCCATGAATCTGATACTCACACAAAAACTACGTACTCGCCAGCATTTCTTTGCTGACTTTGTTTTTACATATGTTTCAGGTGAAGTTGCTTGATGTTGATTGCTAGGATGCATAAGTCACATAGGATCTGGACGAGACCTTAGTGATTTAATAACGATGATAGACTATGTTTGACTTGTTTGTTTAACTTTAAGACAATGTTTGATATTTAATATAACGAAACTCTTCGTATCCATGGTTTGAAACAATAATTCTGTTACAACACTCCCCGACATTTCCGCCATGGTTTGTTGTTTTACGTGGTCGGGGTGTGGTAGAAGAGTTGGTATCAGAGCCAATGGTTATAGGGAATTAGGTTATTACTAAAATTTTGACCTAGACTATAACTTTCTAGGACCCCAACGCGAGTTGATTTGTGTAAGATTTTTTTTAAAAACAAAATCCGAATCTGCTTCGAAAATTAATCATTCGTTCTAGGATGATTGATTACTAGGTTTTGAACCCTCTGTTGTAAGGTTTTGAACCCTTCCAGTTTGACTCATTTTGGCTTAGTGCCTTCTGAGTTTCAAAATCTCGTCAAAGTTTGGGTCTAAATAATGTGAACACGTGCAAACTGGAAGAGTGAATGCTTGTACTCTGAGTTTTCTGTCTAAGGCTAGAGTGTTCGTACAAATCCACATAATCGGACCAGTCACTCTTACCTGAGAACTCTTGGGGTGAGTGTTCACTTATAGGCGAGCATGTCTTCGCGATACATTATTTTGATTCATTACTTTGATTAGTCACTGCATGTCGTTTGTTTGTTCGAGGTAACGAACAAATGATCGCCTTCCTTATGTTTCGTCGATATTTTCAATACCTCTTTTGTTTTTCCAAATTATCAACCTCACTCGTCTCTCATATTTCCTTGTTAAACAATGCCTCCTCGACGTGATGCGCAATCTTTTACTGCTGAAGAAATCGCAGCCCTTGTCTCTCAGCAAATGGTTGCTGTGCTTCAAGGCGTTGTGACCCAATTCCACGAGCTATACAACAACAATAATAACAATGCACAATGTAATTTCAAGAATTTCAATTCTGCAAAGCCGCTAAAGTTTTCTGGGTCACAAGGAGCGACTGCACTCCTTCAATGGTTCAAAAGTATCGAGAACACATTCAGACATGTGCAATGTCCGAATGGGCGTAAGGTTGAATTTGCATCAAGTGTGTTTGAGAAGCGTGCTCTTACTTGGTGGACCAGAGTGATGCGCGATAGGGGTGCCAAAGTGACATTGGCACAAACATGGGAAGAGCTTCGAGCTCTCATGATGAGAGAGTTCTGTCCCCGTCACGAAATTCAAGCTTTGGAACGAGAGTTTGACGATCTAAAACAAGAGGGGGGGAGAACACCGTGCGTACACGGATCGATTTGAGGAGCTCAGTCTTTTGTGTCCTACTATGGTTACCCCGTTGGAGAAAGCAATAGAAAGGTATATCGATGGTTTACCCGATTCCATACAGGATATTGTGACTGGCGTCAATCCTACTACTGTTCGTCAAGCGATCGAGTTATCTGCTACCCTGACTGAGTCGCAAGTCAGGAAGGGTAAACTTACCTGCAAGGGTGATAAGAAGAAGTCGACCGAGTCTGTCAAGGAAAAGGGTAAGGGTAAGAAAGGTGAGTCGTTGAAGAAGTCGAGAAAGCGAAATGGTGCTCAGAACTTTGAAGTAACTGCACAAACTGCTCAGATGTCACACCCTGGCTTTGCGGAAGCGTGGTTAATTTGGTGTGACTTCTTAATACCATAGCTTAATCATAACAAAGCTATATGAAAATAAAATCATGCAAGATCATCCATTGATTTAAGTCTGAAAACATAAGTAATACAACATTGACTTAAGGCGTTGACACATGCAACGGAAACTACAACCTGATAACATAAAACATTGTTCGGAAGACACAAACATCAACACGAAATAAGCGCAGTTTAAGGATTGTGACCCGTCCAGGTAAAAGTCACATCCCCTAAACTTGGATGACCTCGAAACTCTTATGCAGCGGGAAAACGTAGCATACCGTGCCAGAATCCTTAGTTCCCTGAAATACATGTAAGTTGGAAAAATCAACAAAAATTGTTGAGCGAGTTCATGTGTTTAGTATGTGCGCGCGAATAAACCTTTATAATCATTGTAAGTATGAATGTTTTGTAAACTCTGGTATGAAAGCAAATAAGGAAACATACCAGTTAATGTGTAACCACATGGTCCAACCTGCGGGCGCATGGGAGGGGATAGGACAAGATCACCACATGGTCCAACCTGAGGGCGCATGGGTGGTGTTACAACAAGGTCACCACATGGTCCAACCTGAGGGCGCATGGGTGGTGTTAAGACAAGGTCACCACATGGTCCAACCTTAGGGCGCATGGGTGGGGTTTGTTATGCTCAAATAGGCCTATCACTTGTATCCCTCGATCGTACTACGAGGACTAATGTTCTTAAGATTTCACCTACCCAATCACATAACCTAACAGTTCCTTCCTTAGCTGACCATACCATTCGTAATTGTCCGTATCAGTATGTAACATGTATTTCACCCCCGAAGTATAAAACTGAAAACAGTTAAGAGAAAAGGGGGGACATGAACTCACAGTGGTGCGTCTCTACCAAGTATATCCTCTGATCAAGCAGCTGCGCGACGACCTACACGTACTAAGTCTATTAGACGGACAGCCGTGCCTTAGCTGAAGGTTTAAGTTTTTGGGAAGTAGTTAGACAACTATCTCGTGTTTATATTTTGTAAATACGTGGTAATCATTTCCCTTCCCAAGGATGGGGGATTTAATACATGTGCGTTCGTATATCTTCGAAATATATTATTAAGTCTCACTTAAAATATATTTTATTTCTAACTCCAAAATATAAATATTCTTCTCAAAAATATTATATTTTCTATTACATAAATTTTTCCCCAAAATAATACATTGACAAAAATACGCGTTAAGTCATATTTTCTTAAAATGCGTAAGTTACGTTTTAATGATCAAGTGGTAATAATAATTACCGGTGTAACTTATATATTTATCGTAGAGGCGTTCGTATTATTTTGGATCCATTAACATTCGATAGTATTATTTTTACCCTAAAAATAATACTAGTATTTTCACAAAATAATCGTAAAAATCCACAAGTGTTGTTATGAAAATATATACTAAATATATATTTATCAAGTTTTATTTTGTGAAATCCCACCTCCGATATTTTGTAAATAAAGTCGTGGCGAAATTCATAGTTTGGAAACAAGTCAACAAATATTTCTAACACTTATAGTGAAAATATTTCTAAGTGTTAGGTTTTTGGAAAAATTTCGCCAGAGTTTCCTCTGTAACTGGAGGTGGCCACGCTTTCAAGCGTATCATTTTCTTTTATAAATCAAATCAACCATTTTCTTATTTAACCAAAACAATATTCAACGCATCAAACTAGTCAATAAACTTGTAAATCGCAAAAATTACATGAACTTGTGATTTACTCAAAAATATGAAGTAAATCCCATTACATTTAGTGGATCTTTATATAAACCAACCCGGTTTTGTAAAAACCTTGTTTTTAAAGAAATTCCATCTTTACAACTTCTTGTAAAATTTGACAAAACAATTTCTTTGTCGAAACTTAGTGTTACACAAGTGTTTACACACTTGTGTGTTTAAAAATCATTCTTGTTCATGTAAGATCCGGCTTTAGAAGAATATGATTTCCTTGACACTCGGTCCTTTGGAAATACCGCTTGTAGATCCGTAGATCTACTAGTTTTAAACACTATTTTGTAAGTAAAGTCAATTTTACACAAGTTCATGTTTAGTGTGTGGTAGAGTTTCATCATTTAACCCTTTTTATATTTAAACAACTCTATGTCATGATCCATGATCATGACCAACCCGGGTTAAACGATGATCCGAGCTACCACAACATAGATCGGGTCCAAATAACTACACAAATCAAATACTACATGTTTTACACAACATATGAGCTTTTAACCAACACTTTTAGTATTTTTAGTAGACTTTTATGCTTCAACTTGTATGTTCATGACTTTTAACCGTTACAAATCATTTTAACCATCTTAAAATAGTTCGAGAAGGTGATTCAAGCAACTTACTACTAGCTCGAGGCTAGGGAAGAATCTAAGCGCAAAATGAGAGGATAAAAGCAATAGAGTGAGGTCCTTCGCGTTCCGAATGCACCAAGCCTCCTTGTAGGTGATCTTTAACACTTGAATGATCTTGGAATTGCTTGAAATAAACTCGAAAAATTGATGGGTGCAAGAGGGTGTTCGGCCGTGAGTATTTTAGAGAGAGAGAGGGAGTTGTTTTTGTGGTGAAATGTGTTGAATGATCATGTGGGTTTAGCCTACTACTTATAGACATTTAGAATGTTTATGATCCAATGGATTATATGCTTTCTAGATACTAAACATGAAGATTAAGATAATCATTTGAAGGACAAGGTATGTCCCCCTTTTGGGGACGGTTGGTTAAAGGGGGGGGGGGGGGTTTCTAGTTCAAATCCAACCAAACACTAAGTATGTAGTTAGGACATTAGTTAGGTTAGTTTAGGGATTAACCCGGTTACTAGTGTGTTATGCGTTATAGCGGGTGTTAGGGTATTCAGGGACCCTAACTGGCTCAGAAAAAGCTAAACAATGTAAATGGCAAAATTTTTATGTTCCGGGTAAAGTCCGGTTGTTTGGTTGGATAGTAATCCGTTAAAGTGCTTAGCAAAGCTTTAAAGTGTCGTTATTATTATTTTTAGTGACACAACTTATTCCCGACAATTTGGAAAGTGTCTAGTAATTTTTTTCCCATGTTTTGTCACTTTATTAGTTAACCAAATGCTGAATTATTATTTAAAATGCTGAATTTTGTACCTAGAGTACGTTTTAGGCACATCCGGTCACTGTATCTCATTCCTAGTGACGCAGTTCTACAATCCTTATATTCCTACACTCACCACTAGTGTAGCAAACTATCTCAGGCTCTTACAGGCCTTAGAGGCAGTACCTGCCTGGTGCTGGCTATAACAGCACATTTAATAGGTTATCCGTTCATTGTGCTACTGTGCGTTTGGTGCATCAAGGTTGTCACAAAGGTGTTGTAAGCAAAACATGGAGTGACAGCAAGTAAAGTATGATGCAAGTAAGTACATGTATCAGCATTCAAGTAGTAGTTTATCCACAAATTCAAGTAAGCACATTAATTAATTATTAATTAAGTCGTACGGATACCTGGTTTGGTGAGGGTTGTCACATTCTCCCCCCGTTAAATAAATTTCGTCCTTGAAATTTGTACTACCCTACTACTTATGGTGAAGTCACACACGTATGTATATGGATAATATCGAAGTAAATAATCATCAAATCAAAACAGACCTTACTCACATTAGCTGAGTCCTAGAATATATATCAACCCGAATCCTAGGGTTGAAAGGTGTGTGCTTCTAGCATTGGATGCCAACGGTACAAAACGTACTTGACGTATAATCTAGTGTAAACCGGCTAGCAGGGGTTCCACAAAAGTGGAGTTTTGACTAATAAGATTCTTTTAAACGATTGGTTACAATGTGCTAACGGGTTTTTACAAACCATAGCACCCGTTATATGAACTCAAAAGTAACAACTCAATGTAATAGTAAAATGATCTGTCAACTATTGAATAAATGTCTGGTAAGGTTTTGTGTGTCGACATTTTTGAATAGTGGAGATACACCGAATGGAATACAAGTGAATCTGGTGTATCATTGTCTTGATTCGTAGTTGCATCAGAATGTTTAAATGATAAATCAAACAGAAGTATGTGTGGTCTCGTGTAAAACGGTTACCACGATTAGCACAAGCTACAAGTTTATGATGACACCACAAGGTGTCGTAATGGCATTTCCCAATAATAGTGGTGACTGAACAAGTTCACCGCGTTTGAAATCAAATGAAAGTGTACTAAGGCAATCTGAAGATTTGATTTATACCATGTTACAGAGTTTTCAGTTAAATACGGAACATCAAAGATCCACTGTTTCCAATCGAAGATGAAATGTAATAAGTATCGCAAGGCATTTGATTCACAACGAAAGAATCGTTAGGGGGGTACATCATGATATGAAATGAATTTATGTACTTTTGACTCAGCACGCCCGTGTGTTGAGAGTGATTTAATTGTGATAAAGAAACAGATTTAGGGTAAGTTGTCAAATAATCAATTAAATCCGTGTACGAAGTGAGTAGTCAAAAAGCGCAAGCTTCTGTTCTGTGAAAGTATCACTGTAAGGTATCGAAATCTATCAACGATTTAGTGGAGTCTTAGACCAAATAAGTCTACCACGACCCGAAACAAAGAATCTGTGCCAAAGTATTAGAATACGATGCTCTCAATGCATCATATGGCGTCTCAAATTAAGCAGGTGAACTGGATAAGTTCAAGCAGTTGAACTTAGTTTCAACGTAACCAAACAATAAACGTACATATCGACAAGGAAACCTTGATATGATAGCAAACATGTAACTTGAAAGAAGGTAGTTTCAATAAGTGTGTTGACTTGATAACAAAAGAGTCAACAATGACAAAAATGTAGGTCATTCGAATCACGAATCAGTAACTGGGTTTAGCAGGGTAATATTTAAATTTCAATGAAGTGTTTGTTCGAAACAAAACCACGTGCGTAACAAATGATGCATGTGAGTCATGAAAGTTTCCGAGTACTGAAACAATGAGTGCATGCTAAATGAAGAAATGACCAAGTATCGAATCAAATGCGTGTTCGCTCTCAGCGAATAAAACTTGTGTGATGCAACTACTACCATTAAGGGGAGTAGAGATGCAAACATCTACTTGCCAGAAGTAAAAGAAATCCAAGTATTCTCTGTTTGGTTAACGGAATTGGCATATGCGCCACGTTAATGATGGTGGATTGAGTTGACAAATATGGTTCCTAAATAAAAACCTTTACGAGTTTGGACCTGGGTTCCCAAGGTCCTAAATATATGTTTTCTAAATCCTCCAGATTTCGTGTCCCGTGTAGGCTGGTTTGTGCATTGTGTAGGAAGCACCACTTTTATGTACGTCTAAGAACTAGTCATTGTCCCACAATTTTCATCGGTAAACTTTCTTCCTGAATTTCACCGCTAACGATGCTCGATCGTCGATCAGTTGTGTAGTAGTAGTTGGGTCCTCATAGTTAGTTATATAAGAGGTTCGTTAACCCTTAGTATGAGTCACCGACTCTCGTGTGTTAGCTCGTTCGGCTCCTGGTAGTTGATGTTTATTTGAAAATCATCATCCTTCTTTTTGACGAGTAGAAATGGGGTTACCCCAAAAGGGAATTTTGGTCTGTTATCTTCCTTCTCTATCCATTGCTAAAACTTCTCTGTCAATCCTTGCATCTCCGAAAATGTAAGTCGCTACGATGCATCGACTACGGGTGCAGTGCCTGGAATTAAATCGACGCGAGATTCGACTAATCGTTGAGGAGACGATTCCGGCAAGTCTTCGAGGAAGACTTCAGGGTATTCTCCAATCACGGGGGTATCGTTAAGTTTTAGTCCTTTGGCTCCCTTGTCCCCGACATGAGCCAGGAAACAACACATCCTTCCCACAACAACTTTTGTGCCTTAAGTAATTCGTGATCAGTGGTGGCGTATCCTGCTTCGTGAGTCACGATCATTTCTCCGTTCGTCGTCAGGGCGCGGATGACAATCTCCGCCGGGTTGTTCGACAACCAGTCCATCCCAATTATCACGTCGAAGCTTCCGTTAGGCTTGTTCTATCGAGAACTGGGTATCTAGGTTACTTACTACTAAAACAACTACATTTTCTGAAGCTAAAATTTGACAATACTGTCAAATAGAGCATAACATTGACTATTATGAGACGTACCGATATCCACGCTTGGATTCTATCCCCGCTGTTGAGCTTTCATCCACGTGCCTGAGTGTTCTTAGGGCAATACTTCCTGAAATGCCCCACATCACCGCAATTAAAACATGCTTGGCCACTGCCTTGATCGTCACCATCCCTGCCTTGATAGTTGTTGTCGTCGTTATTTCCTCCGCGATTTCCGCTACCATCTTGACCTCTATTTCCATGTTTAGTACCCTACCGACACGTTTCCTTGACATGTCCCACCTTGCCACAGTTACCACATTTTCCATATCTACACCGCCCGTTATGGTGACGTCGACAGTTGTCGCACTTTGGTAGGATACCGGTGTACTCTTTTCTCTTTTTGGCCTTGTTGTTGCTACTCGACTGGGTACCCTGTTTGAAATTCGCCAACTTTCTCTTGTTGTCCCCAGATGACTCTACATGAGTCTCCTTTTTCTCCTCAGAGGTTGAAAATTTGTTCATCCTGATTGCCTCTTCCGTCAAGGCTACACTTAGATTGATGGCCTCACTGATTGTTGCAGGCTTTGATGTCGTTACCATGCTCATGATTTGGGGTGCCAATCCCCAAATGAAACGCTCAATCCTCTTAAACTCCGGTTCTACCATGTAAGGAACGATACGCGATAGAACTTGGAACTTCTCCACATACTTAGCTATTTTTGGACCTTCCATCTTCAAGTTCCAGAACTCAGTTTCTACCTTCTGGCTTTCTGTTCTCGAACAGTACTTTTTATGCATTAGCTCTTTCAGCTCGTCCTTTGATAAAGCATACGCAGCAGCCTCGCCCATTGTCTGAACCTGAAGTTTCCACCATGACAGAGCCCCATCTCGGAACAGCCCGGAAATGTACGTGACCTGATCTCTTGGGGCGCATTTGCTCGCACGCAAAACAGTGTCCGTCTTCTCAATCCAGCGTACGAAGGCTACGGCACCCTCATTGCCGTCGAAATGTAGGGGCAGGCAGCCTAAGAACTGCTTGTAGGTGCAGCCGTTGGGTGGGTTATTTCCTGAGGTACCTCCGTTGCGCTCGGAGCGATGGGCCTCGTATTGTGCGATGACTGCAGCAATGATTCCTTGAAGTTCCGCCTCGTTGGTGGGTATGCGTACATCCCGTCTTGGAGGCATATTCTAAATGATGATCGTATGGGTCAGGTCATAGTAAGTAAATAACGCATGTACGTAATATCATTCATCGAGCACATAACATCTCATGTTATAGGATTAGGACAATAAATCCCAACATCACATATAATGGGAATATTGCGATTGCGCTATCGTAATTCGAGACCGCAATATAATGTTTAAAATTTGTATAACTGTATTGTACATCACAAGTGACTAAGGGCCACAAGGGTTGTCGTATGTTTATTTGCTCTCGTTATCTTCCGACCGCAATTGCATTGTCTTACAAAGCGTATCATATCAAAAGGGACACAGGGTCACCCTACCCTTGCCCAACAAGTATATCAGTGTATCAAAATTACGTAGTCAGACGTGGTCTTTAAGGGTCTTCACGGTCTCGGCTCATCATTAGGATCTTCACTCAAATGTAATGCAATCCGCATAGTTCAGAAATCAACTATACTGGTGATTGGGGTGGGGGAGGAAAGAAAAGTGACCGCAAATATGCGAGAGTCCCTCCTCGAGCTGGTATATACGTCAGGGTAATTATCTGCCCTGCCGCCCGATAGTAAAGAAATGTGTATCAGAATCCTGGTGTCTATCATAAACTTTTCTGGCAAAATGTTGTCTTGTGATGTAGAACCTTAATCATGTTTTTGGTTATGTAATGTTTTGCAAATGAAGTTGCCAATTGTGGCGTCAGCTCAAGCTCCAACATTCCGTGACTCATATCCTTAACTGTGGTTGATGTTACAGGAGCAACTCATCTCGCGTGTGGCCTTTATAATGTAAGGGTCTAACTTCAGCACAGTGTACAATAGGAATCATCGAGATGGCTTGTCCTGACGTTGTAGAGGTGAATGTAGCAAGTGGTGCGACTTGTGTAGTTGGGAATATGCTGTTGTAGCAGATGAATCGTTATGCGGGTGCTGACCTAAAGTACCTCCCCGAGGTGCGGTTCTATTCTGAAGGAAAGCTATAGGCATCTTGGCGCAATGGACGTTGGTCTTCATAGGGGAAGGGAGCAATGTCAGCGGTTTCGGTGTGTAAAAACGAACATCTCACAAATGAGGAGATTGGCCGATGCAGGTAGATATAAGAGGTGCAATGTATGGCAGACCAAAAAGAAACAGGGTTGTGATCACGTAAAGGTGTAGGTTCAGCAGGCGCAACATCAAGCTGACCCAAATGGTGTAGCAGCTGGCTCGAGTGCAGACTCCGGGTCATGTAACGGTGTGGAGGCCATCAGCGGTAAGTGTGGGTAGCAAAGGTGCATCCATAGGAACTGGAACAGGGGCTGAAACAGGGGCCACAAGAGAACGTCACAGGAAACTCGAAAGGTAGGTAACCATTGTCATCGTCTATCCACCCATTTCGGGTGTGCGCGTATCGAGGATCAACTTGGGTTGCAAAAGGCGCATGATCGAACTGTACAGGCACAGGATAAGGGTGGGGTGCAACAAGAGAGTCAGCAGGTATAACAGCGATAAGTGGGGGATCAACATGATCAGCAGCAATAACATGGTCACCCTCCAGTAGTGGTGCATCAGTAGGGTGATCGTCAATGGGTAGGTCAGCAATCACATGATCAATGGGCATGCCAGCCTGAACCGTGTGACTAGTGCTGTGCGCACCGAGTGTGTGACGGTGCGGAGGCCACAGACTCGAAGGAGTCTGGAGCGGGTGAGTGTGCAGGTGACTCCTCAGTTGGGGCATCTGCGAGTAACAAAAGACCACTGTCAGCTAGAAGGGCCTCGCCCTCAACATCGTCCTCCAGGGGCTCATCATCAAACGGATCGACGTCCTCGTCAGCGTCGAGGAGCATATTGTAAGCAGGATAAACGGCCAAAGGTATGAGAGCAGGGATCTCTACGAGTGGTAGGTACCCAGCAAAAGGACCATTAGCGGGCTCATCGACAGCATCGGGTAGTGCAAAGGGCTGAAAGTCATCCTCGTCTTTGCTAGTAACATCTGATGTGTGGACCTCGTGCTCTGAAGACTCCAAGTCGTCCGATACTATGGGTCTAGGGTCCGTGGTGTCCGATTCACCAGTGCCTGATGAATCCATGGTGTCTGTATCATAAGCACAAATATGCACAAATAATCAATCATATAATCAGACAAGCACATTAGTCACCAAGCAAGCAATCAAACAATTCTCCTAGTCCCACTAGCCTCCCAGCCTCTCAGACTGCTCTTCCTAGTCCCACTAGCCACATTCTCCCAGCCTCTCAGACTGCTCTTCCTAGTCCCACTAGCCAAATTCTCCCAACCTCTCAGACTGCTCTTCCTAGTCCCACTAGCCAAATTCTCCCAGCCTCTCAGACTGCTCTTCCTAGTCCCACTAGCCACATTCTCCCAGCCTTTCAGACTGCTCTTCCTAGTCCCACTAGCCAAATTCTCCCAGCCTCTCAGACTGCTCTTCCTAGTCCCACTAGCCACATTCTCCCAGCCTCTCAGACTGCTCTTCCTAATCCCACTAGCCTATTCTCCCAGCCTCTCAGACTGCTCTCCCCAGTCCCACTAGGCAACTACCTCGGTTTCCTAAACCGAGCCTCGGTCCTCCAGACCGAGCCTCAGCCTCTCAGACTGAGCCTATAAATAATAAATAAATGTGCTCAACATTTGTTTGTAAAAAGTTTTGGATCTGGACTTGAGTGGTATCCAGTAAAAATGTTTTCGTGAGAGCCCTAGTGATCATAGTCTAGACTCGAGAAGGAATCCTAGTTCGCTATGATCAGAGCTCTGATACCAAGCTGTCACACCCTGGCTTTGCGGAAGCATGGTTAATTTGGTGTGACTTCTTAATACCATAGCTTAATCATAACAAAGCTATATGAAAATAAAATCATGCAAGATCATCCATTGATTTAAGTCTTAAAACATAAGTAATACAACATTGACTTAAGGCGTTGACACATGCAACGGAAACTACAACCTGATAACATAAAACATTGTTCGGAAGACACAAACATCAACACGAAATAAGCGCAGTTTAAGGATTGTGACTCGTCCAGGTAAAAGTCACATCCCCTAAACTTGGATGACCTCGAAACTCTTATGCAGCGGGAAAACGTAGCATACCGTGCTAGAATCCTTAGTTCCCTGAAATACATGTAAGTTGGAAAAATCAACAAAAATTGTTGAGCGAGTTCATGTGTTTAGTATGTGCGCGCGAATAAACCTTTATAATCATTGTAAGTATGAATGTTTTGTAAACTCTGGTATGAAAGCAAATAAGGAAACATATCAGTTAATGTGTAACCACATGGTCCAACCTGCGGGCGCATGGGAGGGGATAGGACAAGATCACCACATGGTCCAACCTGAGGGCGCATGGGTGGTGTTACGACAAGGTCACCACATGGTCCAACCTGAGGGCGCATGGGTGGTGTTAAGACAAGGTCACCACATGGTCCAACCTTAGGGCGCATGGGTGGGGTTTGTTATGCTCAAATAGGCCTATCACTTGTATCCCTCGATTGTACTACGAGGACTAATGTTCTTAAGATTTCACCTACCCAATCACATAACCTAACAGTTCCTTCCTTAGCTGACCATACCATTCGTAATTGTCCGTATCAGTATGTAACATGTATTTCACCCCCGAAGTATAAAACTGAAAACAGTTAAGAGAAAAGGGGGGACATGAACTCACAGTGGTGCGTCTCTACCAAGTATATCCTCTGATCAAGCAGCTGCGCAACGACCTACACGTACTAAGTCTATTAGACGGACGGCCGTGCCTTAGCTTAAGGTTTAAGTTTTTGGGAAATAGTTAGACAACTATCTCGTGTTTATATTTTGTAAATACGTGGTAATCATTTCCCTTCCCAAGGATGGGGGATTTAATACATGTGCGTTCGTATATCTTCGAAATATATTATTAAGTCTCACTTAAAATATATTTTATTTCTAACTCCAAAATATAAATATTCTTCTCAAAAATATTATATTTTCTATTACATAAATTTTTCTCCAAAATAATACATTGACAAAAATACGCGTTAAGTCATATTTTCTTAAAATGCGTAAGTTACGTTTTAATGATCGAGTGGTAATAATAATTACCGGTGTAACTTATATATTTATCGTAGAGGCGTTCGTATTATTTTGGATCCATTAACATTCGATAGTATTATTTTTACCCTAAAAATAATACTAGTATTTTCACAAAATAATCGTAAAAATCCACAAGTGTTGTTATGAAAATATATACTAAATATATATTTATCAAGTTTTATTTTGTGAAATCCCACCTCCGATATTTTGTAAATAAAGTCGTGGCGAAATTCATAGTTTGGAAACAAGTCAACAAATATTTCTAACACTTATAGTGAAAATATTTCTAAGTGTTAGGTTTTTGGAAAAATTTCGCCAGAGTTTCCTCTGTAACTGGAGGTGGCCACGCTTTCAAGCGTATCATTTTCTTTTATAAATCAAATCAACCATTTTCTTATTTAACCAAAACAATATTCAACGCATCAAACTAGTCAATAAACATGTAAATCGCAAAAATTACATGAACTTGTGATTTACTCAAAAATATGATGTAAATCCCATTACATTTAGTGGATCTTTATATAAACCAACCCGGTTTTGTAAAAACCTTGTTTTTAAAGAAATTCCATCTTTACAACTTCTTGTAAAATTTGACAAAACAATTTCTTTGTCGAAACTTAGTGTTACACAAGTGTTTACACACTTGTGTGTTTAAAAATCATTCTTGTTCATGTAAGATCCGGCTTTAGAAGAATATGATTTCCTTGACACTCGGTCCTTTGGAAATACCGCTTGTAGATCCGTAGATCTACTAGTTTTAAACACTATTTTGTAAGTAAAGTCGATTTTACACAAGTTCATGTTTAGTGTGTGGTAGAGTTTCATCATTTAACCCTTTTTATATTTAAACAACTCTATGTCATGATCCATGATCATGACCAACCCGGGTTAAACGATGATCCGAGCTACCACAACATAGATCGGGTCCAAATAACTACACAAATCAAATACTACATGTTTTACACAACATATGAGCTTTTAACCAACACTTTTAGTATTTTTAGTAGACTTTTATGCTTCAACTTGTATGTTCATGACTTTTAACCGTTACAAATCATTTTAACCATCTTAAAATAGTTCGAGAAGGTGATTCAAGAAACTTACTACTAGCTCGAGGCTAGGGAAGAATCTAAGCGCAAAATGAGAGGATAAAAGCAATAGAGTGAGGTCCTTCACGTTCCGAATGCACCAAGCCTCCTTGTAGGTGATCTTTAACACTTGAATGATCTTGGAATTGCTTGAAATAAACTCGAAAAATTGATGGGTGCAAGAGGGTGTTCGGCCGTGAGTATTTTAGAGAGAGAGAGGGAGTTGTTTTGTGGTGAAATGTGATGAATGATCATGTGGGTTTAGTCTACTACTTATAGACATTTAGAATGTTTATGATCCAATGGATTATGTGCTTTCTAGATACTAAACATGAAGATTAAAATAATCATTTGAAGGACAAGGTATGTCCCCCTTTTGGGGACGGTTGGTTAAAGGGGGGGGGGGTTTCTAGTTCAAATCCAACCAAACACTAAGTATGTAGTTTGGACATTAGTTAGGTTAGTTTAGGGATTAACCCGGTTACTAGTGTGTTATGCGTTATAGCGGGTGTTAGGGTATTCAGGGACCCTAACTGGCTCAGAAAAAGCTAAACAATGTAAATGGCAAAATTTTTATGTTCCGGTTAAAGTCCGGTTGTTTGGTTGGATAGTAATCCGTTAAAGTGCTTAGCAAAGCTTTAAAGTGTCGTTATTATTATTTTTAGTGACACAACTTATTCCCGACACTTTGGAAAGTGTCTAGTAATATTTTTCCCATGTTTTGGCACTTTATTAGTTAACCAAATGCTGAATTATTATTTAAAATGCTAAATTTTGTACCTAGAGTACGTTTTAGGCACATCCGGTCACTGTATCTCATTCCTAGTGACGCAGTTCTACAACCCTTATATTCCTACACTCACCACTAGTGTAGCAAACTATCTCAGGCTCTTACAGGCAGTACCTGCCTGGTGCTGGCTATAACAACACATTTAATAGGTTATCCGTTCATTGTGCTACTGTGCGTTTGGTGCATCAAGGTTGTCACAAAGGTGCTGTAAGCAAAACATGGAGTGACAGCAAGTAAAGTATGATGCACGTAAGTACATGTATCAGCATTCAAGTAGTAGTTTATCCACAAATTCAAGTAAGCACAGTAATTAATTATTAATTAAGTCGTACGGATACCTGGTTTGGTGAGGGTTGTCACATCAGAACCCTCAGAACCCACCAGCTCAACCTCCTGCAAAGAAAGCATATGTTGGTATCGCACCTCATTGTGCTCGTTGCAACGGTCATCATGTTGCACAATAAGCTTGTAGGCAATGCACAACATGTGGTAAGCTTGGGCATCTTGCCAACGTCTGTCGTTTGGGTCAGAATTAGATTGTTCAGAATCAAGCTCCAGTGCAGGGGAATGCTGCTAGATTCCCACCGGGTTCATGTTTCAATTGTGGAGAGGTTGGTCACTACCGCAACAACTGTCCGTGGTTGGAAAATGCCAATGCAAATCCGAACGTGAATGTCAATGTCAATGCGAATGCGAATCCCGCTCGTGGACGAGTATTCAATCTAAATGCAAACGAGGCTCGAGCTGACAACCTCGTCGTCAATGGTACGTTTCTTGTTAACAATCGACCTGCATCCATTCTTTTTGATTCTGGTGCCGATAGAAGTTTTGTTTCATTGTCTTTTGAACCTTTGCTTGCGATACCTAGAACTAAACTGAGGAAACCCTTATCTGTCGAAGTTGCTACTGGTAAACCTCTTGTCCTCGATTCTGTTATTCGTGATTGTCAGTCAAACCTTGATAACCATCTTTTTCCTATTGACCTCACACCGATGCAACTTGGGAGTTTCGATATTATCGTGGGGATGGATTGGTTAACCAAACATCATGTTGAGGTGGTTTGTTTCGATAAGATTGTTCGTATTCCTCTTTCGTCTGGCGATATTCTGGAAGTTCGTGGAGAGAAACCATCAGGTGGTTTAAAGCTTATGTCGTGTACAAAGGCCCAAAGTTACTTGCGAAAAGGATATGTTGCTTTCCTGGCACATGTCACCGAGGAGAAAGGCAAGAGCAAGAGTATTCAGGATATTCCGATTGTTCGGGATTATCCAGAGGTATTTCCCGATGAAATGCCTGGTTTGCCTCCAGTTCGTCAAGTCGAGTTTCATATTGACCTTGTACCCAATGTCAACCTGATTGCGAAAGCACCTTATCGTCTTGCACCATCGGAGATGCAGGAGTTATCGAAACAACTTCAAGAGTTTTCCAATAAAGGATTCATCCGTCCGAGCTATTCGCCTTGGGGAGCTCCTGTCCTCTTTGTGAAAAAGAAAGATGGATCTTTTCGAATGTGTATCGATTATCGTGAGCTTAATAGGCTTACCATCAAGAATCGATATCCCCTACCTAGAATTGATGATCTCTTCGACCAGCTGCAAGGTGCTTCATGCTTTTCCAAGAACGATCTGCGATCTGGGTATCATCAATTTCGTGTACTCGAAGAAGATATTCCCAAAACTGCATTCCGTACGAGATATGGCCACTACGAGTTCACTGTCATGCCTTTTGGTTTGACAAATGCCCCAGCTATCTTCATGGACTTAATGAACAGGGTTTGTAAACCTTATTTAGATAAGTTCATCATTGTGTTCATCGACGATATTCTCATTTATTCGAAGTCTTGAGCCGATCACAAGCAACACCTGCGTTTGACATTGGAACTCCTGAAGAAGGAACAACTTTTTGCTAAATTCTCCAAGTGTGAATTTTGGCTTAAAGAAGTCCAGTTTTTGGGTCATATAGTCAACGAGCAGGGTATTCATGTGGATCCATCAAAGATTGCAGTTATTAAGGATTGGAATACACCGACGACACCTACAGAGATTCGATCATTTCTTGGTCTTGTTGGTTACTATCGTCGATTCATTTCTAATTTCTCAAAGATCGCGGTTCCACTCACTGCTTTGACTCAGAAAAATAAGCCTTTTGAGTGGGGACCTAAGCAAGAAGAAGCGTTCCAAACGCTGAAACGAAAGCTCTGTGATGCTCCTGTTTTATCTCTACCTGAGGGAAACGATGATTTTGTTGTCTATTATGACGCGTTAAATCTAGGACTTGGTTGCATTCTTATGCAACGAGGTAAAGTCATAGCTTATGCGTCTAGACAGCTGAAAATTCACGAGAAGAATTATACGACTCATGATCTTGAGTTAGGAGCTGTGATTTTCGCACTCAAAATCTTGAGACACTACCTCTATGGAACGAAGTGTGTGGTTTTCACAGACCACAAAAGTCTCTAGCATATTCTCAATCAGAAAGAGCTGAACATGAGGTAACGGCGTTGGGTTGAACTCTTAAACGATTATAATTGCGAGATCCGCTACCATCCTGGTAAGGCGAATGTCGTAGCCGATGCGCTTAGTCGAAAGGAACGAGTCAAGCTTCATTTTGTTCGAACTCTATCTGATATTCAATCTCGTGTCCTTCAAGCTCAACGATCTTGTGTGATCAAAGGCTTATTGAAAAATGAGCTACCGCTTCAACTTGAGCTTAAACTCGAAAGGAAAGACGATGGGTTGCTATATTTCCAGGATCGTTTGTGGATTCCGAATCAGGACAATCTTCGCACCTTGGTAATGGATGAATCTCATAAGTCTCGATATTCTATCCATCCTGGTGCTGATAAAATGTACAAGGATCTTCGTACTCAGTATTGGTGGCCTGGTATGAAGAAGGATGTTGCCTTGTATGTATCAAAATGCCTAACTTATCTCAAAGTCAAAGCTGAACATCAACGACCTTCTGGTTTGCTTGTACAACCAGAGATACCGGTTTGGAAATGGGAAAACATTGCCATGGATCTCATTACTAAACTACTGCGTACTAGTAAAGGTCATGATGCCATTTGGGTAGTAGTTGATCGTTTGACAAAATCTGCTCACTTCTTACCAATCCGTGAGGATTTCTCTGCTGAAAAGCTTGCCAAGATCTATGTAGACAAGATTGTATCACGACATGGTGTTCCCTTGGATATCATTTCCGATCGTGATGCTCGGTTTTCATCTCATTTTTGGAAGACCATGCAATCTGCTTTGGGAACCCAACTAAATCTAAGCACTGCTTATCATCCCCAAACAGATGGTCAATCTGAGAGGACGATTCAAACTTTGGAGGATATGCTTAGAGCATGCGTGATAAACTTTGGTGGTAATTGGGATTCTCATCTTCCACTGATCGAGTTTTCTTACAACAACAGTTATCATGCTAGTATTAATATGGCACCATTCGAAGCTCTCTACGGTAAAAAATGTCGTTCACCTGTATGTTGGAATGAGATCGGGGAAGCTCAGCTTACTGGACCTCTCATTCTGGAAACAACAGACAAAATCAAGAAAATTCGCGATAATCTTGTGACAGTTAGAAGCCGTCAAAAGAGTTATGCGGATTTGCGACACAAGCCCTTAGAATTTCAAATCGGAGACCGTGTTCTACTCAAGGTGTCACCTTGGAAGGGAGTGGTGAGATTTGGAAAGAAAGTAAAACTTGCACCACGATATGTTGTACCATTTAAGATTGTTGAAAGAATTGGAAAGGTTGCCTATCGACTAGAGCTACCTCCAGAGCTTGGAAATATTCATCCGACTTTTCATGTGTCCAATTTGCGAAAGTGTTTAGCTGATGCTGATCTTCACATTCCTCTCGATGAAATTCAAATTGATGAAACGATGCACTTTGTCGAGAAACCTGTGGAGATAGTGGAACATAAATACAAACAGTTGAAGAACAAACGGATTCATTTGGTCAAAGTTCGCTGGGAATCCAAATGTGGCGCCGAGTTTACTTGGGAACGTGAGGACCAGATGAAGACGAAATATCTGCATTTGTTTTCACAAGTATCCTCTAAATAAAATTTCAGGACGAAATTTCCTAAAGTAGGGGAGACTGTGACAACTGTGTTCTGTAATAATTGTATAATGTAAAACAATGTCAGTTATCAATAAAACAATGTGCTTTAGTGTTATTATATGTGTAATTGTGTTTAATAATTTTACAATTTGATTCGATTCCGATTTCAAGCTTTAAATCACTTTCTGGAAGGTTATACGCGAACTGGTGCATAAAGGCAATCAGTTTAACGCGACGTACACACCGGAACCGTGACATAAGCCAAACATACCCTAAATATCCTTTACATAACTTAGAAATAAGTTTCGAAGGATTCGGTATGGCGAAAACATGTTTATTTCAACTAAAGAACTATTTACGACAAAACTGCGAAACGAACGTTAGTGACCGCCCGGATAATATCTAAATCCAAAAAATATTCTGTTATGATTAAATTTTTATTTTTAATCAGGTCCATGTTGAAAAATAAATTAAAACGCCTAAAAACGTTATTTTTCAAGTTTAAGCGCGTACAACGGGTTTCTGCGTGACACAGTGCTTCTACTGCGAAACACGGACAACGCAACCAGCCTTGGCAACTGAAATATATTTCAGCAATATTTTGGCGAGTTTATTTTTATAGAATAATAAAAATAATTTAGAACGCCATAAACCGGGATTTAAACGCTAGATAAAATACCCGGTATCCAGTTAAACACTCGTTTTAGCCTACATATAGCCTATTTATATAAAAATTTACACTTACCCCCCCTCCCCATATATATTACGGTTATATATATGTTGGACCCCACCAATATTTTTGCCAAGATCTTTCAATATATCATTTGATCTTGTATGACACTTGTATGTGCATGCTAGCCCCATATCTCCTTATATCTTCTACTTAATCTTTCCAAGATCATTCTCACTCCCACAACACTCAACCTTCCTTCTTTTCTCTCCCTTCAAACCGTAAGCACCCACCATCACCTCCATCTTCACTTTGCAATCTTGTTATTCATAATTCAAGCTCATTTCTAGCAACCTTCAAGTTGGTGTTGTCACACCCCTTTCTGCGGCGGAAGCACGAGGTGTGATCATGAAATGTTCTCATTGCATACGAAGAGTAAACATACTACACGCTCAAAAATATCTTCAAATATTACATTACTGAAAACATATGTCAAGTGTTTACAACACGAGATAACATATTGTCTTAAAAGTCACAACTTTATTTAAAGATAGACAAAGCGACATCCACGAGCATGAGTAAGACCACGCGCACATCCATCCTAGTTACCTGAAATACATGTGAGTTTTGGAAAAATGTCAACATAAAGTTGGTGTGAATTCATGCAGTTTTTGTATTTCACGTTTGTATACTTTGTATGAAAACATAATTTGTCTTTTGTATAAATCAAGTCTTTTGTGTACACCACGTACTCATGTATAAGTCAAATATTTCTGTATGTATCAAGTGTTAATGGGTTGCAAAGCCATTAACATGTGACACGACATAGGAAGTCACCAAACCATAGGCATTTTTCTGTAGTCGATTTACGACTGAGACACAAAAACACTGCTTGGTAAAAGAGTGGCCAAGAGTGGGGCTGCCCGGAACCCATTAGATCTAACCTTTTGTTCTGTGGTCTAAGTATGTACACGATTAATGGTGCTTATGGTACCCTATTCGTGACACGATTTCTCGTATCATTCTTGTATTCATCATACCATTTGTAAACATTGTAATATTTGTAACATGTATTTCACCCCCGAAGTTATAAAACTGAAAACAGTTAAGAGAAAAGGGGGAGCATGAACTCACAACTTTGCGTTCCTGTGCGTCGTAAACTTCACCGGATTTGCTTAATTAACGTCGTAACCTATACGCGTTTTCTTAATGTTAGTCACTAGACTTGTATCGCACAAGTACAGTCACTCTCTTTTGTATTTGTATTGTTGTGTTAAAAATATTTCATATTTTTAACTACGTATCTTACTTATATTATTTCCTCTAAAATAAATATAAGTCTTTTGTGTTTTGCACTTCGCACCCGAATTATGTATCTTGTATTTTGTATGTGTATTTTTATGTTTATACTCCTCACGAGTATTTAGTGTATTTTTAAGTCTTAATACACTAGTACGTATAGCACATACTATATACACTTAGCACATAAGTTGGTGATCAAATAATATATATTTTTCTCTCAAAAACATACATACTTATATCCATTTTTATTCTTGAAAAAATCCTCATTTCTTATCACCAAAAATTAGGGAAACCTTGGTAATGCTTTTAAACACATTTTTAGGAAATAAGTTTCTCAAAAACTTATATTTTCTAAGTGTCAAATTTTATAAAAATTTTGACAGAGTTTCCCCTAAAAATGGAGGTTTCCCATGTTTTCAAAACATGTGTTTATTTTCTTTTAAATTGTCAACAATCTCCTCATTCAACAATAAACAATATGCAACTAGTTAAAATAGATATAATAGCAGAAATACATGAACTTGTGGTTTTTCCAAGATAGGTAGTATCCTTCCATTATTTTTAGTGGATCTTTGTATAGATCAACTTTGTTTCTTGAAAGTCTCGCTTTTAAAGAAGTTACATCTTTACAACTTCCGGTCAACATTTACAAAAATAGTTATTTTGTCGAAACTTTGTGTTACACAAGTGCTTACACACTCGTGTGTTTGCTAAAATCATTCTTTTTCATGTAAGATCCGGTTTTAGAAAATATGATTTCTTGGACACTTGGTCCTTTGAAAGTACCGCTTGTAGATCCATAGATCTACTAGTTTTAATCACTATTTTACAAGCTAAAACACTTTTACACAAGTTCATGATTCGAGTGTGGTAGAGTTTCATCTTCTAACCCTTGTTATACTTAAACAAGCTTTATGTCATAATCCAAGATCATGACTAAAACGGGTTAAATGATGATCCGAGCTACCACAACATAGATCGGGTCCAAATAATCACACAAATCAAATACTACATGATTTACACAACATATGTGCTTTTAACCACCATTTTTAGTGCTTTTAGTAGACTTTTAAGCTTCAACTTGTATGTTTACGAGTTTTAATCGTTACAAATCATATTAACCACTTTAGAATAGTTCAAGAAGGTGATTTAAGCAACATACCACTAGCTCGAGGCTAGGGAAGAATCTATGCGAAAAACGCGTGGATAAAAGCAAAGTAGAGAGGTCCTTCGCCTTCCGTTTGCACCAAGACTCCTTATATGCGACCCTTAACACTTGTAGATGATTGGAACTTGCAAGATCAAACTCGAGAATGGATGGGTGTGTGGGTGTGGGTTCGGCCGAAAGCTTATAGGGAGGGAGAGAGTATGTGTGAGTTGTGATGTGTGATGAAATGAGTATAATGTGTTAAGCTAGCAACTTATAGACATTTCTTAACATGTTTAACCAACGGTCCATGTGTCTACTTGATACTAAGCACTCAAGATTTAATAATTCACAAAAGTACAAAGTGTGTCCCCCTACATGGGGACGGTTTGTAATGGGGGGGGGGTCTTGGTTCAAATCCAACTAAATAGTTAGACACTAGTTAGGTTAATCTAGGTTAGTTAAGTGCTTAACCCGGTTACTAGTGTGTTGTGCTTTACAGTGGGTGTTAGGGTATTCGGGGACCCTAACTGGCTCAGAAAAAGAACAACTATGTTAATGACAATATTTTTATGTTCCGGGTAAAGTCCGGTTGTTCGGTTACATACCGATTCGTTAAAGTGCTAAATTGCACCTTTTAGTGTTTAATAAGTATCTTTTTATAACACTATCGATTCCCAACACTTAGGGAAATATTCTGGATAATAAACGACATTTCTGCATAATATTTATATGTCTAAATGCTGAATTATTGCTGAATTGTATAAATTCTGCACTTAAAGTGCGTTTCGGGTGCTTTTTAGTGCTAAATTTTGCTTTCGCATTGTATATATATTAAACCCTTGTATGTACTCTTGGGTTTTAATGCATTCTTGTTGTCGGACCTACACCTAGGCTCCAATTTTATTGTCTGGCTGCTTTCTGCAGTTCCGTTGACACAGTGTGTCTTACCGGTGAGTTTACTAGTATTTCTGACGCAACGCTCTCGTTTATGCATAAAGCAATATTTTGTAGTATACAACGTGCATGAGTACGAAATCAGACATGGCTGACAATTAAGCACATAATTGCAGTCATTAAGCAATAATTAATGTGTACGGAAATTACCGGTTTGGGCCAGTTGTCACAGTCTCCCCCTGTTAAAAGAATTTCGTCCCGAAATTCAGGTTGAACTAACTCTCGCAGGAGTCTTCTTGAATAGGTGGGGATACTTTTTCTTGAACTGGTCTTCACGTTCCCATGTGTACTCGGGTCCGTGCTTAGAGCTCCAATTTACTTTGACGAGTTTTACGCTGCTCCTCCTGGTCTTGTTGACTTTCCAGTCGGTAACCTCAACGGGTTATTCTGTAAATCGGAGGGCTTCATCAATATGCACTTCATCCATCGGGATGATCACGTTTTCTTGTGTTGGACTCTTCTTCAGGTTGGATACATGAAACGTATCATGTACTCCATTAAGTTCTTCCGGTAATTCCAACTTGTATGCCACGGTACCAATTCTCTTCAATATTCTGAATGGTACGATATATCGTGGATTTAGCTTTCCGCGCTTTCCAAATCTGACTACGCCCTTCCAAGGTGAGACTTTTAACAACACTTTGTCTCCCACCTTGAATTCTACCGATTTTCTCTTCGGATCAGCGTAGCTCTTTTGTCGCTCTCGAGCCGCCTTAATGCGCTCTCGGATCTGCGCAATCTTGTCGGTTGTCTCTTGTACAAGTTCAGGACCAACCATACGCTTATCTCCAGCGTCTGCCCAACATAAGGGCGATCGGCATTTGCGGCCATACAGAGCTTCGAACGACGCGGCTTTTATGCTCGTATGATAGCTGTTATTGTAGGAAAACTCAACTAGAGGTAGATGAGTATCCCAGCTGCCGCCTAGGTCCATGACACATGCGCGAAGCATATCTTCTAACGTTTGTATAGTCCGTTCGCTCTGGCCGTCTGTTTGCGGATGGAATGCCGTGCTTAGATCTAACTGAGATCCAAAGGCTTCCTGAAATGATTGCCAGATTCTTGAGACAAAGCATCCATCTCTGTCTGAAATGATTGAGATTGGCATGTAACACCTGTGCCTCCACGGCCATCAAACAAATACCAAACCAATGAAATATTGTATTTCATACTTGGGATTTGTAAAAATATGTGTATCATTTGCACATATCAATTTTTATTCAATTCCAAACTCTAAATCGCTTTCTGGAAGGTTATACGCGCACCGATGCGTAGATATAACCAGTTTAATGCAACGAACACTCCGGAATAGTGAAATAGGCTTAACGTACCTTAAATAACCTTTACATAACTTAGAAATAAGTTTTAAAGGCTTTGGTATGGCAAAAACAAGTTATATCGCTTACAGGGACTAAAGTTGACAATGTTAGTGCACGGAATGTCTGTTGACTTCGTCTACATTAAGTCTTAGGTCAATATGAGTCAACATAGAGTTTAATTAGTGATTTTAGGAAGTGTTTAGAAGGGTTCCGTTTGAAATCAGTCATATGTATAAGGGTTCCGTTTGAACTTAGGGGTTCCGTTTGAAATAGGGTTCCGTTTGAGTTCAAAGTTTGAAACCATAGGGTTCCGTTTGAACCAAGTTCAAACGGAAGGGTCTTGTCTATATATAGGGATGTGTGTGTCACATTTCAAACGGAACGGTTGAGGTCATTGTGCAGGTAACGAAGTGCTGCCAATTTCTGTTCAGGTTGTAAACATTGTTATTATCAATACAAGCAACAGATTAAGAGTACAAGCTGTTTTTCGTGTCCGGTTTACTGATTCCGCCTTTAAACTGGATGTAAAACTCTTCTGAACGACTCAGTCGGGTCAAACAACGATCCTACAAGTGGTATCAGAGCTCAGGACGAGGAGTTCATACCGAATACAGCTGAAAATCATCGGATTATCTCACTTCTACCTTTCTTTTCTGATTTTAACGAGTTCTAACGGTTATAATGGATTGAATCGTTCATATATCAAACGAAATTCACTAATAATCAATCCTTGAAAGTTTGATAACGAAATTCGACCTAAAACTAACTAAAATCGATCAGACCGTTTGAAAGTTTCGCGAAATTGCTGATGTCATCAGATCTATCGTTTGAAAATCAGATCTATTGTTTGAAAATCAGATCTATCGTTTGAAATTCAGATCTGTCGTTTGAAATTGCTGATATCAGACCCTCCCGTTTGAAAATTGGCTTCATCGTTTGAAACTAAGTCCATCATTTGAAACTTAGTCCATCGTTTAAAACTTAATCCATCGTTTGAAACTATTATTTCAAACGGAACAGTCACCGTTTGAAATCTTTGTCGTTTGAAAGTTGGTCGTTTGAACAGTACCTTGTTTGAAATTTTCGATAGTTTGAAAAGTGTTGTTGTTTGAAATTGTTAGTATTTCAAACGAAGCAGACTATTCCGTTTGAACAAGTTTCTTATATTTTCAAAAATCAAAATTTGTCTAATTGTTGTTTGATTGTTCAGGTACGTTCACGATGGATGATAATTTCATAAACCCGTTTAGCGATATGTACGCGTTCACTTCTGAATCGTCAGATAGAAGATCTGAGATGAAAGAATATTCAAAAGAGATTTCGGAGAATTTGAAGTTTGAGAACATGTACGGGAGCCAACAGAAGCCACCAAAGCTAATGAAAGTGGAAGATTATCACTGGTGGAAAAACAGATTTGAGGGTTGGGTAAAAGCTTTCGCTCCTGAAAGTTGGTTAAAACTGACAAATGGATACACTGAACCAGTAAAAGAGGGAGGAGAGTTAATAGAAGCAAAAGATTTCACAGACATAGATACAAAAAATTTTGTAGCTGAATATAAAATGATCACATTAATCAAGCAGTCAGTGAGAGAGGATATTATTTCGTTACTTGAACAAGAGAAAACTTCAAAGAGTTTGTGGGAAGCATTAGGGAAAAAGTGTGTAGGAAGTAATGAAATTGTCAAAAACAAAAAGAAATTGTTGCGTAAAGAGTTTGATTTATTCAATTGTATGAAAAATGAATCTGTTTGTAAAATGATTGAGAGATTCGGACATCTGAAAGTGGAGCTGATCAGACATCAAATCTTACCTTCTGAAGAAGAGCTGGTGGATAAACTGTTTGATTCATTGCCAGATGATCAAGAGTGGAAATACTTTGCTCTAATGGTGAAAAATACAATCAAGCCTGAAGATTTGAAATTGGATACGCTGATTGAAAAGCTTGAAAGTCATGAGCTGGAGATAAAGAGATCTAAAGTCAACAATCCAGCTTATCAGCAGAATGTAGAACTTTACTACAGAGTACCGCAGGCTGGGTCACCAAGAACAACGTTTTCTGCAGAAAGTTCAAGCTCAGTGAACAATGAAAGTTTACACAGTGGATCTTCTTCAAACATTTCAAACCAATCTGCTTCAAAGAATTTATTCCAGTGTAATATCGCAGTGGATTTGAAGAATGGGCAGAATTTCAGCGAAGAATCGGCAAAACAACAGATGGTTTTCTTGGCATCTGTACTTGAATCGTATGAAAGCCTCGTTGCAGGGAAGATTGGCAATACCAATTTGACAAAAGAAGATTATGATCAATTAGACCCCGAAGAGATGGAATTAATGGATATCAGATGGTGCATGGCCAGTGCGGTTCGTCGGGCACAGCGGTTCATGGAGATCACGGGAAGAAAGTCAATTGATGGACCATCTACCAAATTGGGATTTGATAAATCCAAGGTGACATGTTTCAAATGCAAACAAAGAGGTCATTTCAAGCGCGAGTGCAGAAATGCGTATGCTGATCATGTTTCTGAAAATCCATTCAACGAAGATTATTACAAGAAAGCGATTTACCATCAGAACAAGTCTGAGCCACCAAGATTAAAGCAACCAGAAGAAAGATCAAGGGCTCTTGCAGTTATATATGACGATGAAGGTTACGACTGGAGTCAAGTATGCCCTGAAGAAGATGCAGTTGGTTATGCATTTGTGGCTAATGCTGATCCTGATAGATATTGGAAAGCAGACTACGCAAGATGGGAAATTGGAAAATTAAATGAACCATTCAAAGAAGCCCAGAGAGCAAAAAGATGGAATGAAGAGTTGGAATGTTATATGGATCCACGGGGTAATCCAGTTATTGACCCATCAAAAGTGGATTTCGAAGCTGTAATAAATTTAGTTCCAAAGCAGGCTACTTTCAACACACGAAGGTTATCTGATAAAGCATATTTGCCTGATTTGGAGAAGAAGATTAGAGAAGTTTTTGAAGAAAGTTTACCGAAGGTGGTAGAGATGAAGAAGAGAAAAGAAGAAGAACTAAAGAAGATGATTGAAGAAGTGAAGACTGTTGCAAAGCTTGCTGGAGAGGAACAGAGAGCTGAAGAAGAACAGAAGAATGCAGAAACTAAGAAAGAAGAAAAGGAGAACGATCTAAAAGTTGAATCAGAAGAACCGGTGCTGAATGAGACTGAGGTTAGAAAATCTTCTGATCTATTTAATGCTGAAATGGTTGATGAAAAAGAAAACAAGTGCAGGAATTGCATAGAAATGTGCAAAGCCTGTACTGAAAAAGATGATATAATCAAAACAAAAGATATTGAAACAAGCAAACTTGAAAATATTTTCAAAATGAAATGTAAAGAAATGATTGAGAAAGAAGAAATTTTGAAACTAAAAGTTGAAAATTTGACACAGAAATGTCAAAGTCTTGAAAAGGATAATGATGTTTATAGACAACTGTGTTCAGCAAAATGTGTCGATTGTGTTGAAAAAGAATCTAAATTTCAAGATTTACAAAAACAGTATGATTCTTTAAAGTGGTCGAGTCAGAGAGTACAAGAAGCTTATGATACTTTGAAGAGCCAAGTCAAAAGTTTTGATCAAAGATTGTCAGAAACTTTAGTTACTAAAGAAATGTATGAAAGACAGGTTAAAGGAAAACAAATTGAATTAAACAAATGTGTTGATGAAATTGCAAATCTTAAACAAGTCTTGGCTGAAAAAGAAAAGATTGTTACAAAACTTCAAAGTTATCATAACTCTTCGTACATTCTCGAACGCATTTTCAACATCACACCAGATGACAAAGATACTGAAAATTGCAAAAAGGGTATTGGTTCAGAATTTCATCAGGTACTACCACCATTGAGAAAAAACTATACTTTTTATGATGAGGAAAAGGTGGCAAAGGGTTTGAACATAGCTGACCAGTTACCTGTAAGTATCGATGTGACTTACTCCAAATCTGATGATGCTAATGATTCAGAGGTGGTAAGTAAGGTTGTTGAAAGTGTTTTGAAAGATGAGTCTACAAAAGGTAAGTCTGAATCACAGGATGGAGATGAAGGAAATCTTTATGATGGTTATCTGAAAAACACAAAATCCGAGAAAAATTTGAATGATGATTCAAAAGGATTGGTTTATACCATGATTGGATCGGACAAATTATTCTTAGATGTTGTATTCCCGATTCAGAATGTGATTTCAGAGAAGGTCGATAAAGTTTTCAAAATGGTTGAGATTGAGAAGTCTGAGATTCCAAAGTTTGCTGGTAAAGGTCATAAATATTTTTATAACAAACCTAGTTTTAAGAAGAAAAATATGAAGGCTGGTTTGGGTTATAAAAAGAAACGGAATTGGAATCAAAGTAAAAAACCAAATTTGCAACAAAAGATGAATTTTGTTCAAGGGAAAAGCTTGAAAGAAGAGGAAAAACTTAAATTTGGACGACAGTCTAATGATGAGTTTGATGCTATGAAAAAGAAACAACAACAGGCCAAGGATGTTTCAAAGAAAGTGTGTTTTAAATGTGATCAAATTGGACATGTTGCACGAAAGTGTCCAAATTCAAAGCCTGTTGATGTTGAAAAACAGAAATCTGAGGATGTGAAATCAAGGTCAACCAGATTTGATTCGAAACAAACTTGGAGGTACAATACAAACAAGTTTGCTTCAAATCAAACTTGGAAACCAAAACAGACTAGGTCTGATTCAAAACAGACCTGGAATTCTCACACACCCAGATTCAGAACAACACAGAGATGGAGAACATCTGTTGATATGACAAAACCTCAAGAGTTTTGGAAACCTAAAAATGTTATTCAAAATCAAAAGGTTCAAAAAGAGACAAATTTTTACAAAAGAGGTACTCCGGAAGGTCAAATGTGGAGTGCTAAGAAACAAGTGATGCCGGTAAAAGATGAGAAAGTTGAAGTCAAAGTTGAACAAGTTTTAAATGATAAAGAGTTTCTGAAATTGAATGAACATTATTGTGTTGAAATGCCTAAGTTCCAACAGACCTGGGCTAAATTGTTCAAATGATTGATAAAGTTTGAATGTGCAGGTGCTCAACGAAGCTGAAGATTGTGAGAAGGATAGTTGGAGCAACCTGGCACAGGAAGAGGTTGCAGGACCCTGGTTTGGTTGAACAGGGAGTTTAGTTAGATTGTTTTCTGTACATAAATAAACAATATTTTCAAAATCCTAAAAATTGAAAAATTAAAAACCAAAAATATGTTTGTTTTTAATTTTGATTGAATGTATGTTGATTGAATATGCCGAAACCCTCACGGCTGAACAAACATGATTACTTTTACCAGATTGAAAAACGGTTTTCAAACTGTAAAAATCAATGTGTTGTAAATCATGGGGGTACGTTATATTTTCTGCCAATCAGAGCGCTTGAAGCAGAACATGGATGGCAAGACAAAGCTATCAGTGTCGGTTGTAAAATTTTCTTTATATGGTTTTGCATTTTAGGGGGAGAAAAATAGTCATTAGTACAGAAAACACATTCTGAATCGGGAATACAACATCTAAGAAAAATAGTCATTAGTACAGAAAACATGATAAAATTGAAAATTGAGTTTTTGCGTAAAAAGAGGAAATGATAGTACATCAGTAGACAGTTACAGTATGCTAAAGATATGGAAAGTTTAAATGTGTTAAACGATCTCACTGTGGATGTGTCGGTAGGTTTTTGTACATTTAGTAAACTTTTCCGGGATATAAACCTAAATTCAAACTTGCTTATTTCGTGGGGAACACTACTTGGATATATAGGTAACCCCTGAAATCTCGTTTGAAAGGTCTCTTAATATGATATACTAGGTCTTTATACTCAATAATGTCTGGGGTATTATTCCGGGACTTCTGCTGAACGGTAGTTCTGACCTAGTCCTTGGCTAATACTTGCTGCAATGCTTGAAACACAGCATTAAACCCTCAGCATGCTGAAACAATAAAATTGATATATGCTGCTGTTGTAAGCAAAAAGATCCTCTAAAGGGGACACACCGAAAAGTCGAAGCTGATATCTCTCTGCGTAAACGGAAGTATCGATCTGAGATCCCTCGGCCCTCGCATACCTAATTTATATACAGATATCATTGTAGTATACTCACCTGTAAGACTGATTATTGGGATTCTGGATACGGGAGTATATTCAAGAGGTGGGACACATGAATGAGTTTAAGTTCTTAATACACCTAATTCGTATCCTGAATCAGTTGAAGTTTGTATGAAAATTTAAGTGGACAAGTATATCGACAATCTAAGTGAATTGTTTAATTCTTACTGTGTAACTAAGCTTAATGGTACTTGTGACTTGTCATAAACTGATATGATCCTCTGACGCATACTCAAAACAAAAATATTATCTGTAAATATGTTTGTACATATTTCTTTACTGCTTTATGTTTTCAGAAAATACAAAAAGATTTTGATTTCTGTTTTATTTTCGACAACTGATGTCTGAGTGCTGAGTTTCAAAATCTAAGTAAGCTGATTGTGTTTCTGAAAATAAAACAAGTTCATTAATTTGAAACTTGAAGTTTTAAAATTAAAAATTCAAAAACAGTTTGTGATATCTCCAAGGTCATTAAGTTGGACTTGGATGATTAACTGTGGGGGATTTGGATGCTTATATTGTTATAGAGTTAGTTTCCGATACGATTCGATGAAACTACCAAATTCATGAGAAGTGGTTTATAAGGTTTGAATTGTTAGATTATAATATCTGAAAGTTTTAAATGTTGTCACTTATAGTTGGATGAGTGATTGCAGGTTTCAGGAATTTCCATGGAAACTAAATGTCAAAGTTTGAACCAGATATCTCAGATTTAGCATATTGAGAGGGGGAGTCTGTGAAAGGGGGAGTCTGGATCAACAGCATATGGAAGTGTGAAGATAGAGTAGTTATGATGAGAAGACAGAGTTAGAGAAAAGACCAAGACTGAAGACTCAGGAGCTAAAGACTACGTCAACATCCAAGGGGGAGTTTGTTAGTGCACGGAATGTCTGTTGACTTCGTCTACATTAAGTCTTAGGTCAATATGAGTCAACATAGAGTTTAATTAGTGATTTTAGGAAGTGTTTAGAAGGGTTCCGTTTGAAATCAGTCATATGTATAAGGGTTCCGTTTGAACTTAGGGGTTCCGTTTGAAATAGGGTTCCGTTTGAGTTCAAAGTTTGAAACCATAGGGTTCCGTTTGAACCAAGTTCAAACGGAAGGGTCTTGTCTATATATAGGGATGTGTGTGTCACATTTCAAACGGAACGGTTGAGGTCATTGTGCAGGTAACGAAGTGCTGCCAATTTCTGTTCAGGTTGTAAACATTGTTATTATCAATACAAGCAACAGATTAAGAGTACAAGCTGTTTTTCGTGTCCGGTTTACTGATTCCGCCTTTAAACTGGATGTAAAACTCTTCTGAACGACTCAGTCGGGTCAAACAACGATCCTACAGACAAACTACGAAAGTATGCCAATTTGAACTGTAACAGACATTCCGGAACATGACCATAAGTTAAACATACCATAAATATCCTTTATATAGCTTAGAAATAGGCTTTGAGAGGTTCGGTGTGCTAAAATAAACTTTTGGGTCATTCAGGGACTAAAAGTGTCAAAAAGTGCACAAGTTTGCATTTTCGGGCATATCTTACGTTCTGAATACATTCGGACATCCAAAAATTTATGTAAGCACTAAAATATTTTATTTTAGTGTTTGACATAAGAAAAATCCATTCGTCACGCAATTTAGATCGTTTTTCGCGCTTATGCGCATTCCGTCGTAATTAAGCGAACATCGCGTTCGTACGGCCAAACGAACCGACATCCGAGATATTTTTGAACACATTTTAAGTTCCCTATACTTTAACTTCATTTTAGAGCTTTGAAATGGGGTTAACGGGCCTTAAACGTGTCGAAAATGGGCTGATTGCAATACAGGGACCAAAAGTGTAAATCTGCCAAACTATGGCCTAGCGGTGCGCTACACTTTTAACGTAGCGGTGCGCTAGCCTATGCCAGAACAGATAATAACAAACAGTCAGCAGATTATCAGCTGATTAAACCACAACCACATGCTTGCAACTTGCATTTTCAGCTGATAAACATCAATTCTAACCACCACAACTTTGTGACAAGTGTACGGCTCGGATCGTGGCACGATATTCAAGAAACGATCCTAACGGCTCTACTTTTCCTATAAATACCCACCCCCCCATTGCTTCAAAACCCACAAATCTGATCATTTGGGCTCTAAGTTGGAACCTTCGTTTCATACCTGAGTTACTTGGATCGGGATTAGCATTCGGGGACCCTTCGTAAGTCCTCTTTCGTTCTTTTATTGCTTTTCGAGTCCGAAAGTCAAACTTTGTTTGACTTTCTGCATTGACCAGTTTATGGTCGATGCAAAGTTCGTTTGAACTTCATAACGTGAGCGTGATCACGATGGTTATAGTCCCTAGCGACTATACCTACTGATTACCACGTTATCTAGGCTCAGTGACGAGCCGTGGTTTCGGGCAGGATACGTATTCTTACGTATTTTGTAACCAAACTACTCTTAGATATCACAACCGTTTGTTGTGATACCAAACCTGTTTTCTAAACTTAGTTAAGCATGTTTTAACATGCTTAGCTCGTCACTTTTAGTTTAGTGCTTATATAGGGTCGTAAGATAAGCGATCTAAACAATCGCTTATACTTTCGAACCCGACCCGTTTGGTCGATCATTAGGATCAGACCAAGCACATTAGGTGACCATAGTATATAGGGGATAACCTTACGAGGTTATACCTTATGGTCGCTTCGTTTAAGTAGTTGTATGATAGGTAGTTTATATGCCTTAGGTAAATTACCAAAATACCCCTTTGATGCCAAAATTCATTTTTAACATATGTAACATAACCTTTGACATCTAAACTGATTTGACAACCATATTAGACATGCTAAGGCATATATTACTTGTCATAGGACTAGTTAGGCGGTCCAAATGCGTTTTACGCAAAGGACGCGTTAAAGTAGCATAAGCTACCTAAACCGGTCGTAATGGGTCGTAAGCACTTAGGTTAGGTTTCATTTAATATGTAGACTTTGTTAAACCATACTACATGAGTTCCAATACTCATTTGGTTTACCGAGCCTCATCCTATCCGATCTCCCGATTTAAGTCCGGTTTATTTATATAGTTTTAGATTTGCCGACTGATTCCGTGCTCCCTCTAGCTTTGTTTGGTTGTTGTTCCAGACCTCTAAGCATTCTCAGGCGAGTACATTATTCCCCTCTTTTACTGTTTTCAACTGTTTTGGGGTGACTCATATGTGCTAAATGTTTTAACAATGATTTCAAGAACGATTACAACAGCAATTACAATGTGATTTCAAGAACGATTACAATAACAATTACAATGTGATTTCAAGAACGATTACAATAACAATTACAATGTGGTTTCAAGAACGATAACAATGGTTTCAAAAACAATTACAATAGTTTCAAGAACGATTTCAATAAAGTGAACAAACTTGTTGGTAGTAGTTACATAACCGATGACATTCATTAGCAATGATCAAGCCGACCAGTATTAGGTTATGGTACCATAGGATCTGACAAATCCCGTTGTTCTCTATACCCATGGTTATGTGTGGGTATTTTGGGTAACGACTGAATCTGTAAATATTAACTTACCCTTTGGTAAGGGTTTGTTAAGAACGAGAACGAGAGCGAGTTGGAACGAGGAACGCGTCAAGAAGGTTTGAATGTTATTAGAGAATCGACCACAAAGTAGTTTCACAATTAAAACAAGAACGACTAGAACGATTTTACAAAATGGGTTAACGATTGGGTAAACATCGGAACATGATTGACATTTGATCATGCATTTCCACGAAACATAGTATTGATTTAAACCAAGTTTTACTTCAATATTTTGTTGTTGTGCATATGGTTTAGTTGAGACATTTCACTTGCCATACATGGATATTTGACATAGACATTTGACATGGATATTTGACATAGACGTTTGACATGGATATTTGACATAGACATTTGACATGGATATTTGACATAGACATTTTGACATGATTTACATCTTGACATGAATACTTTGACATATTAATCAATACATTTGACAATTGATTTAAACATAGACATTTTACATTGTTTGGTTTGGTTTGATTAAGTGATTAAGTAACGATGCGTGTATAATATGATACAAACATGGTGGATACGCCGCTGGTACTTCCTATATATAAGTGTTTGTATGGTATTACATATTGTAGCGTTATTTGAATCATTTCAGTTTGAGACATAGAACATTTTATACAAGTAACATACTTTTCACAAGACATTTATTTACAAGCAACTTATCTTATAAAGACTCATTTCACATGGTTATTCATTTAATCATGCATTATTCTCTTATTTATACATATCATCTAAACTTATTATTTTTCAAATGATTTACAAAGACAAAGCAAATTACAAGGTTCATGACTAAACATTTTCTTAAACTGAAGTCATGAATCTTATTTTCACAAAACCTATGTACTCGCCAGCATTTCTTTGCTGACCTCGTTTTAACATATGTTTCAGGTATTGTTGGATGATATCGATTGATAAGATGCATGCTCACATAGGACTGGACAAGGCCATAGTGACTCAATAACAATGATAGATTATGTTTAATATGTGTATTTAGATTTCCAGACGAAGTAATTATTCAATGTTTAATAAAACGAAACACTTTTTGGTATCCATGGTTATGAAACATTAATTCTGTTGCAACACTCCCCGACGTTTCCGCCGCGATTTGTTGTTTTACGCAGTCGGGGTGTGACAGAAAAGATGGTATCAGAGCCAATGGTTATAGGGAATTAGGTTATTAGTAATGCTTTGACCTAGTCTATAACCTTCTTAGGACCCTAACGCGAGTTTACTTGCGTTTAGTCATAAAACAATACCGTCACCTATCCTTAGGCGACGACCACAACAAGAACATAAATTTCAAAACCGCTTTGAAAACTAATCATCGGTTCTAGGATGATTGATTACAAGGTTTTGAACACTCAATTGTAAGGTTTTGAACCCTCTGTTATATGGTTTTGAACCCCTTCGAATTTTCAAAATCTCGACAAGGTATTGAGTCTTAAATAATGTGAACACGTGCAAACTGGAAGGGTTAATGCCTGTATTCTGGGTTTTCTGTCTAGGCAAGCACTTCGTATATATCTCATCAGACGCGAGACCAGTTGTGCTTACCTGGGAATTCTTGGGATGAGTCTTCACTTATAGGCGAGCATGTCTTCGCGATACATTATTTTTGACCCATTTACTTTGATCAGTCACTGTGTGTCGTTTGTTGCTTTGTAGTAACAAACATTATAACCACTATCTTTGCTTTCATCAGATTTGTTTCATCTCATTCTTTTCGTCTAAATTCTCTCACTCGTTTCCTTTCATGTTTCCTCTTTTAGACAATGCCTCCTCGACGCGAAAACCAGATAGAGACTGCCGAGCTGGCAGAAATCATTGCGCAGCAAATGGCTGCTCAATTCCCAAACCTCTTTGCTCAATGGAACCAAGCCAACAACAACAACAACAACAACAATGTACTATGCAAATACAAGGATTTTAACCAGGCTAAACCACTCAAGTTTAGTGGTTCTGAAGGAGCGACTGGGCTTCTTCAATGGTTCGAGAGCATTGAGAATACTTTTCTCCATGTGCAGTGTCCGGAAAATCGCAAGGTAGAGTTTTCTTCGAGCGTATTTCAGAAGAGGGCTTTGACATGGTGGAACGGGGTTATGAGAGACAGAGGTGCCGAAGTTGCTCTCGCACAGACATGGGCTGAACTGAGAGCCCTTATGATGAGGGAATTTTGTCCTCGTCATGAACAGCGAGCTTTGGAGAAGGAATTTGATGAGTTGAAGCAAGATAGTGGTGAGCACAGGGCGTATACTGATAGGTTTGAGGAGCTGAGTCTGCTTTGCCCGACAATGGTTACCCCACTTGACATAGCTATCGAAAGGTACATCGACGGCCTACCTGACTCGGTACAAGACATCCTTACTGGTAGTAACCCTGCCACACTCCGTCAGGCGATCGAGTTATCAGCGACATTGACTGAGTCGCAGATTCGGAAGAACAAGTTACACAGGAAGGGTGACAAGGGCAAGAAACAGTCAGCTGACAAGGAGGATAGCAAGAAAGGTCAAAACAAGAAGGGTAAGGAAGGTGAGACGTCAAAGAAATCAAGGAAGCGAAAGGGTGGTCAAAACTTTGCGGTTACAGCACAGACTGCTCAGAACCCGCGAAACTTACCAGCTCAGCCACCTGCAAAGAAAGCATATGCCGGTACCGCACCTTATTGTGCACGCTGCAACGGTCATCACGCAGTGCAACAAGCTTGCTGGCAATGCACGACGTGTGGTAAACTTGGGCATTTGGCCAAGATTTGTCGTTTGGGACAAAATCAGGCTGCTCAGGTTCAAGCTCCGGTTCAAGGGAATGCTGTGAGATTTCCACTAGGTTCATGTTTCAACTGCGGAGAGATTGGTCACTTCCGCCACAACTGCCCAAGACTGGTGAATGCAAATGCTAACGCAAACCCGAATGCGAACGTCAACGTCAATGTGAATCCAGCACGCGGTCGAGTGTTTAACATCAATGAGGCACTCAATGATGAAGGAGTGAACAATTAGCAGTTTGTTTTTCCTCTGGTTGTTATCTTGTAACATTTAAAGACAATGCGGATGTTATATAAATAAAATTTGTGGTTTTATTTTTAACTAATGCAATTGTATGAATGTTTGATTCAACCTTATGATGTCAACACAAAGACAAACTACTCGTGTGGTTCTGTCATTTTTATGATCACTTGTAATCTCCCTAAGAACCTCAAACACTTACTTCTTTTAAATCTATAGTATCTTATCGTCTTGCACCATTCGAGATGCAAGAATTATCAAAACAGCTTCAAGAGTTGTCTGATAAAGGATTCATCAGTCCGAACTTTTCACCTTGGAGAAACTCCTATACTCTTTGTGAAAAGAAAGATGGATCTTTTCGAATGTATATCGATTAACGTAAGCCTGGTGAGCTTACCATCAAGAATCGATATCCCCCTACCTTGAATCAATGAATTCTTCGATCAACTGCATAGCGTTGCATGCTTTTCCAAGATCGATTTGCGTTTTGGGTATCATCAACTTTGTATTCTCGAAGAAGATATTCCCAAAACAATTTTCTGCACGAAGTATGGCCATTACGAGTTTACAGTCAGGCCTTTTTGGATTGACAAATGCTCCAGCCATCTGCATGGACTTAATAAATAGAGTCTGCAAGTCTTATTTGGATCAGATCGTCATTGTTATTATTGATGACATCTTGAACTATTCATGTCCTGAGCCGATCACGATCAACACCTTCGTTGACATCGGAGCCCTGATTGAATTCCTTGTACACCTTAAAATGTACAATACAACTCAATTAGGACAAACTGAATTCCTTTTAAGATCTTCCTATCTTCATAGTTAGATTCTTGAAAATATTTAAGGTGCTAAAGGAAATCCATGGATTGGGTTCCTGGTATGCTTTAAATACCCGTGTCCAAAGATAACAAATTTAAGGTCAAATTGAACGATTATGCGATTGAACGAGTATGCAATTATGCAATTATGTGTTTATGAGTTATGTGTTCTCCTCTATGTTTTTGTGTTTTTATACTTTGGATAATTCGTTATCCAAATCCTCGCAGGATCTTTCATATCTTCATATGAGGGATTCGTAGCAGGATAGTCAAAAAGGTACTACCTTAAATCCTTAATGGGCTTCTATGTAATAGATAAGACCCTTGGATTTTATAGTATCACTCCATGATTCATAAGAGACCCTTTTGGTGGTCTAGTAAAAAAGATTGATTCACAATTTGGTGAAGAACGACATCTAGTGATGTAGCTGGACAGACTCATTGATAGTCTATTTAAATCATTTATTGATTTAGTCAAAAGGACTCTATGGCGGTCTAGCCACACTCATCACAGGTTTGTTCATTTTGTTTTACCCTACATATTATAAAATAGACTGTGTGAACTGTGCAAGGAATTGTCTGATTATGGACGCGTACATAATTATGAAATTTAGTGCACAGAAACCCAGTAAGGTTTATTATGTGTAAGAACCGATAGTGACAAAAATAACAAAATGAGAACGATGTAATGGAGGTACGGTGGACGCACCAACGACGCTTCATATACTAGTATATAAGTGTCCCTCTTACATTGCAATCATGATGTTATTAAAGATTACTAGAAGTTCAGAACCCTAACCAATGTTGTTCGATCTTTTCAACAACATGCTTTCAAGCTCTCACAAGTTTCCTCTAAATAAATTTCGGGACGAAATTTCCTAAAGTAGGGGAGACTGTAACACCTGTGCCTCCACGGCCATCAAACAAATACCAAACCAATGAAATATTGTATTTCATACTTGGGATTTGTAAAAATATGTGTATCATTTGCACATATCAATTTTTATTCAATTCCAAACTCTAAATCGCTTTCTGGAAGGTTATACGCGCACCGATGCGTAGATATAACCAGTTTAATGCAACGAACACTCCGGAATAGTGAAATAGGCTTAACGTACCTTAAATAACCTTTACATAACTTAGAAATAAGTTTTAAAGGCTTTGGTATGGCAAAAACAAGTTATATCGCTTACAGGGACTAAAGTTGACAAACTACGAAAGTATGCCAATTTGAA
Organism: Helianthus tuberosus; assembly: GCA_030545235.1. Lineage (NCBI taxonomy): Eukaryota > Viridiplantae > Streptophyta > Magnoliopsida > Asterales > Asteraceae > Helianthus > Helianthus tuberosus. The sequence continues at coordinate 9,318 of JARYGA010023768.1, read as the reverse complement.
CTGTAACAGACATTCCGGAACATGACCATAAGTTAAACATACCATAAATATCCTTTATATAGCTTAGAAATAGGCTTTGAGAGGTTCGGTATGCTAAAATAAACTTTTGGGTCATTCAGGGACTAAAAGTGTCAAAAAGTGCACAAGTTTGCATTTTCGGGCATATCTTACGTTCTGAATACATTCGGACATCCAAAAATTTATGTAAGCACTAAAATATTTTATTTTAGTGTTTGACATAAGAAAAATCCATTCGTCACGCAATTTAGATCGTTTTTCGCGCTTATGCGCATTCCGTCGTAATTAAGCGAACATCGCGTTCGTACGGCCAAACGAACCGACATCCGAGATATTTTTGAACACATTTTAAGTTCCCTATACTTTAACTTCATTTTAGAGCTTTGAAATGGGGTTAACGGGCCTTAAACGTGTCGAAAATGGGCTGATTGCAATACAGGGACCAAAAGTGTAAATCTGCCAAACTATGGCCTAGCGGTGCGCTACACTTTTAACGTAGCGGTGCGCTAGCCTATGCCAGAACAGATAATAACAAACAGTCAGCAGATTATCAGCTGATTAAACCACAACCACATGCTTGCAACTTGCATTTTCAGCTGATAAACATCAATTCTAACCACCACAACTTTGTGACAAGTGTACGGCTCGGATCGTGGCACGATATTCAAGAAACGATCCTAACGGCTCTACTTTTCCTATAAATACCCACCCCCCCATTGCTTCAAAACCCACAAATCTGATCATTTGGGCTCTAAGTTGGAACCTTCGTTTCATACCTGAGTTACTTGGATCGGGATTAGCATTCGGGGACCCTTCGTAAGTCCTCTTTCGTTCTTTTATTGCTTTTCGAGTCCGAAAGTCAAACTTTGTTTGACTTTCTGCATTGACCAGTTTATGGTCGATGCAAAGTTCGTTTGAACTTCATAACGTGAGCGTGATCACGATGGTTATAGTCCCTAGCGACTATACCTACTGATTACCACGTTATCTAGGCTCAGTGACGAGCCGTGGTTTCGGGCAGGATACGTATTCTTACGTATTTTGTAACCAAACTACTCTTAGGTATCACAACTGTTTGTTGTGATACCAAACCTGTTTTCTAAACTTAGTTAAGCATGTTTTAACATGCTTAGCTCGTCACTTTTAGTTTAGTGCTTATATAGGGTCGTAAGATAAGCGATCTAAACAATCGCTTATACTTTCGAACCCGACCCGTTTGGTCGATCATTAGGATCAGACCAAGCACATTAGGTGACCATAGTATATAGGGGATAACCTTACGAGGTTATACCTTATGGTCGCTTCGTTTAAGTAGTTGTATGATAGGTAGTTTATATGCCTTAGGTAAATTACCAAAATACCCCTTTGATGCCAAAATTCATTTTTAACATATGTAACATAACCTTTGACATCTAAACTGATTTGACAACCATATTAAACATGCTAAGGCATATATTACTTGTCATAGGACTAGTTAGGCGGTCCAAATGCGTTTTACGCAAAGGACGCGTTAAAGTAGCATAAGCTACCTAAACCGGTCGTAATGGGTCGTAAGCACTTAGGTTAGGTTTCATTTAATATGTAGACTTTGTTAAACCATACTACATGAGTTCCAATACTCATTTGGTTTACCGAGCCTCATCCTATCCGATCTCCCGATTTAAGTCCGGTTTATTTATATAGTTTTAGATTTGCCGACTGATTCCGTGCTCCCTCTAGCTTTGTTTGGTTGTTGTTCCAGACCTCTAAGCATTCTCAGGCGAGTACATTATTCCCCTCTTTTACTGTTTTCAACTGTTTTGGGGTGACTCATATGTGCTAAATGTTTTAACAATGATTTCAAGAATGATTACAATAGCAATTACAATGTGATTTCAAGAACGATTACAATAACAATTACAATGTGATTTCAAGAACGATTACAATAACAATTACAATGTGGTTTCAAGAACGATAACAATGGTTTCAAAAACAATTACAATAGTTTCAAGAACGATTTCAATAAAGTGAACAAACTTGTTGGTAGTAGTTACATAACCGATGACATTCATTAGCAATGATCAAGCCGACCAGTATTAGGTTATGGTACCATAGGATCTGACAAATCCCGTTGTTCTCTATACCCATGGTTATGTGTGGGTATTTTGGGTAACGACTGAATCTGTAAATATTAACTTACCCTTTGGTAAGGGTTTGTTAAGAACGAGAACGAGAGCGAGTTGGAACGAGGAACGCGTCAAGAAGGTTTGAATGTTATTAGAGAATCGACCACAAAGTAGTTTCACAATTAAAACAAGAACGACTAGAACGATTTTACAAAATGGGTTAACGATTGGGTAAACATCGGAACATGATTGACATTTGATCATGCATTTCCACGAAACATAGTATTGATTTAAACCAAGTTTTACTTCAATATTTTGTTGTTGTGCATATGGTTTAGTTGAGACATTTCACTTGCCATACATGGATATTTGACATAGACATTTGACATGGATATTTGACATAGACGTTTGACATGGATATTTGACATAGACATTTGACATGGATATTTGACATAGACATTTTGACATGATTTACATCTTGACATGAATACTTTGACATATTAATCAATACATTTGACAATTGATTTAAACATAGACATTTTACATTGTTTGGTTTGGTTTGATTAAGTGATTAAGTAACGATGCGTGTATAATATGATACAAACATGGTGGATACGCCGCTGGTACTTCCTATATATAAGTGTTTGTATGGTATTACATATTGTAGCGTTATTTGAATCATTTCAGTTTGAGACATAGAACATTTTATACAAGTAACATACTTTTCACAAGACATTTATTTACAAGCAACTTATCTTATAAAGACTCATTTCACATGGTTATTCATTTAATCATGCATTATTCTCTTATTTATACATATCATCTAAACTTATTATTTTTCAAATGATTTACAAAGACAAAGCAAATTACAAGGTTCATGACTAAACATTTTCTTAAACTGAAGTCATGAATCTTATTTTCACAAAACCTATGTACTCGCCAGCATTTCTTTGCTGACCTCGTTTTCACATATGTTTCAGGTATTGTTGGATGATATCGATTGATAAGATGCATGCTCACATAGGACTGGACAAGGCCATAGTGACTCAATAACAATGATAGCTTATGTTTAATATGTGTATTTAGATTTCCAGACGAAGTAATTATTCAATGTTTAATAAAACGAAACACTTTTTGGTATCCATGGTTATGAAACATTAATTCTGTTGCAACACTCCCCGACGTTTCCGCCGCGATTTGTTGTTTTACGCGGTCGGGGTGTGACATGGCACTCCATGACGTGCCACAATTTCTCTTAAGTATATCTCTGCAAGCTTTCCAGTGCTATCCTTCTCTCGGATTGGTAGGAAATGCGCAGACTTCGTCAATCGATCAACTATTACCCATATCATATCGTGCCCTCTCGGGGTCCTGGGTAATTTCGTTATGAAGTCCATCGAGATTTGTTCCCACTTCCACACGGGAATCTCTGGTTGTTGCAGTAGGCCGGACGGCTTCTGATATTCTGCCTTAACCTTAGCACATGTTAGGCATTTTCCAACGTAGACAGCAACGTCGCTCTTGAGTCTCGGCCACCAATAATATCCTTTCAAATCTTGATACATTTTATCTGATCCTGGATGGATCGAGTATCTCGATTTATGCGCTTCATTAAGGATGACTTCTCGTATGCCACCATAGAGTGGAACCCAAATACGCTTCTTGAAGTATAAGGCTCCCTCTTCGTTTGGTACCATGTACTTCAATGCACCCCGGAGGTATTCAGCTTTACGGTTCTGTTCTTTAAGAGCTTCTTGTTGTGCATCCCGAATGCGTGCAGTGAGGTTCGTTCGAATTGTCATTTCCAATGCTCGAACCCTTAGGGTCTTAACCCTTTCCTTTCGGCTCAACGCGTCTGCTACAACGTTTGCCTTTCCAGGATGGTACTTAATCTCACAGTCATAATCGTTCAGCAGCTCGACCCAACGTCACTTGCGCATATTCAATTCCTTCTGATCAAATATGTGTTGTAAGCTTTTATGATCTGTGAAGATTGTACATCGAGTACCATATAAATAATGTCGCCAAATCTTTAAGGCGAATACCACTGCACCCAGCTCCAGGTCGTGGGTGGTATAATTTCTCTCGTGAACCTTCAGTTGTCTTGAAGCATAAGCGATGACTTTTTGGCGTTGCATGAGCACGCAACCCAAACCTTGTCGTGAAGCGTCACAGTATACCACGAAGTCATCAGTGCCTTCGGGTAATGATAGTATCGGTGCATCGTAGAGCTTGTTCTTAAGTAGCTGAAAGGCTTCTTCTTGTTTGTGACCCTAGTCGTATTTCATGTCCTTCTGCGTAAGGGTCGTTAGCGGTTGAGCTATTTTTGAGAAATTCTCGATGAATCGCCGATAATAGCCCGCTAAGCCCAAAAATTGTCGAACTTCAGTTGGGGTTTTGGGAGCTTCCCAATTCTTTATCGCTTCAATCTTGGATGGGTCTACATGAATGCCCTTCTCATTCACCACGTGACCAAGAAATTGTACTTCGCGAATCCAGAATTCGCATTTCGAGAACTTTGCATAAAGTTTCTCTTTCTTCAGTAGCTCCAAGATGGTTCTGAGATGTTGCTCGTGCTCTTCTTTTGTTCGCGAGTAAATCAGGATATCATCGATAAATACAATCACGAATTTATCGAGATATGGTTTACATACACGATTCATCAGGTCCATAAAGACCGCTGGCGCGTTCGTCAATCCAAATGGCATCACAAGAAACTCGTAGTGCCCATAGCGCGTTCTGAATGCAGTCTTTGGCACACTTTCATCTTGGATTCTCAGCTGATGGTATCCAGATCGAAGGTCGATCTTGGAATAGTAGCTTGATCCTTGCAGTTGATCAAACAAGTCATCAATCCTCGGTAGCGGATACCGATTCTTGATCGTGAACTTGTTCAGTTCCCTGTAATCGATACACATCCGCAGTGATCCATCCTTCTTCTTCACGAATAATACTGGAGCTCCCCAGGGTGACAAGCTTGGCCTTATGAATCCTTTATCCAACAACTCCTGGAGTTGTGTAGATAATTCTTGCATTTCGGATGGTGCAAGTCGATATGGAGCCTTGGCTATAGGAGCGGCTCCTGGAACCAAGTCTATGTGGAATTCGACTTGTCGTTGCGGAGGTAGTCCTGGCAGATCTTCAGGGAATACATCAGGAAACTCCTTCACTACAGGAATGTCTTCAAGTTTTGGCTCCACAGCCTTCTTATCTACAACGTGTGCTAGGAAAGCAACACATCCTTTCCTTAAGCACTTCTGTGCCTTCATACAACTGATGATTCGTAGAGGCGCGTTTCGTCTTTCCCCATGCACGATGAGGGTTTCATCATTCGCTAGGGGGATGCGAATGATTTTCTCATGACAAATAACTTCAGCTTTGTTCTTGGACAACCAGTACATCCCGACTACTACATCGAAGCTACCCAATTGAATAGGTAGGAGGTCGATGCTAAATCTTCGTGCGCCAAGTTCTAGCGTGCAGCCTCTAACAACTTCGCCCGATTCAACAAGTTTACCATTGGCTAGTTCTACGGAATAAGGAATTTCTAATCTACTAGATTCTATTCCAAGTATGCGTTTAAATTCCACAGACATGAAGCTATAATCGGCGCCAATGTCGAATAATATGGATGCAAAGTGGTTGTTAATGAGGAACGTACCGTTGACCACATTAGGGTCCTCGCGTGCGTCCCTTGCTCCAATCACAAATGCTCGGGCCTGAGCATTGTTTCTCTCTGGGCAGTCCTTCATGAAATGATCCTTGCTTCCACATCTGAAGCATCCTTGGTTTTGCCCATTCCCGTTACCAGCACCATTTCCATTTCCACCATTGTTCCTATCATCAGCCTCATTACGATTTCCATTCCCGTTCCTCTTACTCCAGCAGTCTTCAGTGCGGTGACCCAACTTTCCACACTTGTCACACTTTGGGATGCGACAAGCTCCCTCGTGATGGTGTTTACACCAATGGCATTTGGGCAAGTTGCCCCGGTATCCCCTTGCTGGTGCGTCGTTCATAGCTGCAAGAGATTTCGCCCCTTGAGGCGGGTTAGGGTCACGCTTCTTGTTGGAACCTTTGTTGTTACGAGTTGCTTGATTCAAGTTTGCATATTTCCTTTTCTTGTCGCCAGACGACTCAGCATGCGTCTCAGCATTTTCTGTTGGGTTCAGTGATAGCTTCTTCATCCGAACACAGTCTTCAGTAAGGCTGACAGCCAGAGTTACAGCCTCGGTGATTGTTTGTGGTTTGGCCGACGTCACCATGCCACGAAACTCTGAGGCCAGTCCCCAAATGTAGCGTTCAACACGCTTGAATTCAGGAGTCACCATGTAGGGAAGCACTCTGGACAGATCATGGAACCTTCGAGTATATCCATTGATGTCAGCACCTTCCATAGTCAAGTGCCAGAACTCTGTCTCCAGCCTTTGGAGTTCAGCACGAGAGCAGTACTTCTCTCTCATTCTTTCCTTCAGTTCCTCCCAAGTTAAGCCATAAGCGGCATCATCGCCCAAGGTTTGGACTTGCAGGTTCCACCAAGTCAGAGCTTCATCGACAAACAACCCAGTAGCAAAGGTGACTTGTTGATCCGCGGTACACTTGCTCATGCGGAAGGTAGCTTCAGTCTTCTCCGTCCAGCGCACAAATGCTACTGCACCTCCTGTGCCATCATAGTTCATCGGCTTGCAGTCGAGGAACTGCTTGAAAGTGCAGCCTTGAGCTGCATTGCCTCCAGACGAATCTCCATTCCCATTACGCCTAGCGTTGCTTGGTCCTCCACTGTCTTGAGTTCGGTTCGCCTCGTACTGGGCGATAGCAGCGGAGATCCTTTCCTCCAGTAGAGCGTTCAGCTCATCAGCAGTTCTTGGTAGTGGGGGAGGAGGAGGTTGATCGTCATTGCGAGCATTCACAGTTTTCCTGGGTGCCATGTTCTGACAGAACATAACCCAACAGGTTTAGGCATTTGTTTGATATCGTCATACTAGGCAGTAGTAGTATATATATTCACAGGTATATATACCACATAAGTGACATCAAACAATTATTACTCTAGCAGAGTACTTAGTAGGCTTGCACAGAGGGGATCTATACGTGACAAGACTAGCTGTGATTTTTGTGCACTGAATTCCATAATTATGTATGCATCCATAATTACGTAACTCCTTGCACAGTCCGCACAGTTCGTTTCATCTTCGTATTTCTTCCTTCAGATGGGCCATTGCTTTCAGGTAAAGTCACGTATACTTGTGACGTTCTACTTCTAGTACATGCTAATTATCACACATAATTACAAGCACGACAAGTGCTACTCAAGTGCACTCTAAGTCTCGTAGTGTCTTTTCTAGACTCATGTAGACAGTTTCAGGCAGTGGATGTAGCGGGACGTTTTATGCAATGAAAACTCTTTGAAAATTGTTTTCGTGAAAGGATCCTAGAGATTGTAGACTAGACTCGAGAAGGAATCCTGGTTCACTACAATCGCAGCTCTGAAACCAATCTGTCACACCCCTTTCTGCGGCGGAAGCACGAGGTGTGATCATGAAAGGTTCTCATTGCATACGAAGAGTAAACATACTACATGCTCAAAAATATCTTCAAATATTACATTACTGAAAACATATGTCAAGTGTTTACAACACGAGATAACATATTGTCTTAAAAGTCACAACTTTATTTAAAGATAGACAAAGCGACATCCACGAGCATGAGTAAGACCACGCGCACATCCATCCTAGTTACCTGAAATACATGTGAGTTTTGGAAAAACGTCAACATAAAGTTGGTGTGAATTCATGCAGTTTTTGTATTTCACGTTTGTATACTTTGTATGAAAACATAATTTGTCTTTTGTATAAATCAAGTCTTTTGGGTACACCACGTACTCATGTATAAGTCAAATATTTCTGTATGTATCAAGTGTTAATGGGTTGCAAAGCCATTAACATGTGACACGACATAGGAAGTCACCAAACCATAGGCATTTTTCTGTAGTCGATTTACGACTGAGACACAAAAACACTGCTTGGTAAAAGAGTGGCCAAGAGTGGGGCTGCTCGGAACCCATTAGATCTAACCTTTTGTTCTGCGGTCTAAGTATGTACACGATTAATGGTGCTTATGGTACCCAATTCGTGACACGATTTCTCGTATCATTCTTGTATCCATCATACCATTTATAAACATTGTAATATTTGTAACATGTATTTCACCCCCGAAGTTATAAAACTGAAAACAGTTAAGAGAAAAGGGGGAGCATGAACTCACAACTTTGCGTTCCTGTGCGTCGTAAACTTCACCGGATTTGCTTAATTAACGTCGTAACCTATACGCGTTTTCTTAATGTTAGTCACTAGACTTGTATCGCACAAGTACAGTCACTCTCTTTTGTATTTGTATTGTTGTGTTAAAAATATTTCATATTTTTAACTACGTATCTTACTTATATTATTTCCTCTAAAATAAATATAAGTCTTTTGTGTTTTGCACTTCGCACCCGAATTATGTATCTTGTATTTTGTATGTGTATTTTTATGTTTATACTCCTCACGAGTATTTAGTGTATTTTTAAGTCTTAATACACTAGTACGTATAACACATACTATATACACTTAGCACATAAGTTGGTGATCAAATAATATATATTTTTCTCTCAAAAACATACATACTTATATCCATTTTTATTCTTGAAGAAATCCTCATTTCTTATCACCAAAAATTAGGGAAACCTTGGTAATGCTTTTAAACACATTTTTAGGGAATAAGTTTCTCAAAAACTTATATTTTCTAAGTGTCAAATTTTATAAAAATTTTGACAGAGTTTCCCCTAAAAATGGAGGTTTCCCATGTTTTCAAAACATGTGTTTATTTTCTTTTAAATTGTCAACAATCTCCTCATTCAACAATAAACAATATGCAACTAGTTAAAATAGATATAATCGCAGAAATACATGAACTTGTGGTTTTTCCAAGATAGGTAGTATCCTTCCATTATTTTTAGTGGATCTTTGTATAGATCAACTTTGTTTCTTGAAAGTCTCGCTTTTAAAGAAGTTACATCTTTACAACTTCCGGTCAACATTTACAAAAATAGTTATTTTGTCGAAACTTTGTGTTACACAAGTGCTTACACACTCGTGTGTTTGCTAAAATCATTCTTTTTCATGTAAGATCCGGTTTTAGAAAATATAATTTCTTG
>JARYGA010023767.1:0-62478 GCA_030545235.1 Helianthus tuberosus | reverse complement strand
CTGAACTCCATTCAGTTCACGATACATTTCATGTATCCAACCTGAAGAAAAGTCCAACTCAAGATACCATTGCCATTCCCATCGACGAGATTCATGTTGACGACACGCTCCATTTCGTTGAAGAACCGGTTGAGGTTACAGATTGGAAAGTAAACAAGACCCGCCGGAGCAGTGTCAAGCTCGTCAAAGTTCGTTGGAATGCCAGACATGGTCCTGAATACACCTGGGAGCGTGAGGACCGGATGAAAGAGAAATACCCCCACTTATTTCCTAAGAACCCTGCATCTACAAGCAGAACTTAAAATTTCGGGACGAAAATTTTCTAACGGGGGGAGAATGTGACAACCCTAACCAAATCAGGTATCCATACGACTTAATTAATAATTAATTACTGCTTAATTACTGTGCTTGTTTGAAATTACTGATGAACTGATACTTGATTTCTGATACATGCATATACCTGCATCATACCTTACTTACCGTCACTACATTATTTACATGCTGAACCTTAGTGACAAACATGATGCACAAAAAGCACAGTAGCACTATAACGGATAACCTATTGAACATGCTGATAAGCCAGCATCAGGCAGACACTGCCTCTTAGGCCTGTATGAGCCAGGAATATTTTACTACACTAGTGGTGAGTGTAGGGATACAAGGGTTGTAGAACTGCGTCTCTAGGAATAAGTACAATGACTGGATGTGCCTAAAACGTACTCTAAGTACAAAATTCAGCACTTTACATAATAATTCAGCTTTTAGCTAACTAATAAAGGGCCAAAACATGAGAAAAATATTACTAGACACTTTCCAAAGTGTCAGGAATAAGTTGTGTCACTAAAAATAATTATAACGACACTTTAAAGCTTTGTTAAGCACTTTAACGGATTACTATCCAACCGAACAACCGGACTATACCCGGAACATGAAAATATTGTCATTTTCATTGTTTATCTTTTTCTGAGCCAGTTAGGGTCCCTGAATACCCTAACACCCGTTGTAACGCATGACACACTAGTAACCGGGTTAACACTTAACTTAACTAACTAATACTTAGTGTCTAGTTGAAATCGAACCAAGGACCCCCCCCCCCCTAACCGAATTCGGTCCCCTTGGGGGACACCCTTGTACTTTTGTTGATTAGTTTAATTACTTGTGCTTAATATCTAGAAAGCATAGTGTCCATTGAGTAATAATCTTGTGAGTTGTCTATAAGATCAAGGTTTAACACACTTAACATTTACACTTAACAAATCACAACACTCCCTCTCTCTCTCTCAAGGCTCACGGCCGAACACCCTCTTGCACCCATCAATTTTTCGAGCTTTGATCTTCACATTTCAAGTAACTACAAGCGTTAAGGATCACGTATAAGGAGGCTTGGTGCTTTCGGAACGCGAAGGACCTCACTACATTGCTTTTATCCACTCATTTTGCGACTAGAATCTTCCCTAGCCTCGAGCTAGTAGTAAGTTGCTTAAATCACCTTCCCGAACTATTTTAAAGTGGTTAAAATGATATGTAACGGTTAAAGGTCGCAAACATACAAGCTGAATCTTAAAAGTCTACTAAAAACACTAAAAATGGTGGTTAAAAGCTCATATGTTGTGTAAAATTTGTAGTGTTTGATTTGTGTGATTATTTGGACCCAATCTATGTTGTGGTAGCTCGGATCATCATTTAACCCGGGTTGATCATGATCATGGATCATGACATAAGGTTGTTTTAGGAGTAACAAGGGTTAAAGGATGAAACTCTACCACACATCAAACTTGAACTTGTGTAAAAACGGTTTTACTTACGAAATAGTGTTTAAAACTAGTAGATCTACGTATCTACAAGCGGTAATTTTCAAAGAACCAAGTATCAAAGAAATCATGTTTTCTAAAGACGGATCTTACACTAACACGAATGATTTTTACAACACACAAGTGTGTAAACACTTGTGTAGCACAAAGTTTCGACAAAAATAACTATTTTTGTAAAAGATGACGAGAAGTTGTAAAAAAACGGAACTTCCCTAAAAACGAGGTTTTTACGAAACCGGATTGATTTATACAAAGATCCACTAAAAGAAATGAGATTTACTACATATCTTTGGAAAAACTACAAGTTCATGTATTTTTGCGATTTACATCTATATTGACTAGTTCGATGGTTTGATTAATGTTTATTGTTGATTGAGAAAATTGTTGGTTTGATTTGTAAAAGAAAATGATACGCTTAAAAGCGTGGCCACCTCCAGTTACAGGGGAAACTCTGGCGAAATTTTCTAAAAACCTAACACTTAGAATTATTTTCACTATAAGTGTTAGAAATACTTTTCGACGTGTTTTCAAAAATATAAGTTTCGCCACGACTATATTTACAAAATACCGGAGGTGGGATTTCACAAAATAAAACGTGATACATATATATTTTTTAGTATATATTTTTCACAACATCACTGGTATAAGTGTTTATGATTATTTTGTGAACTACGTAAATATTATTTTTAGGGTAAAAATAATATTACTAAGTATTATTTTGGGAAAATCACATGTATTAAAGTATAATATTTTTGAGAAGAATATTTATATTTTGAAGTTGGAAATAAAATATATTTTAAGTGAGACTTAATAATATATTTCGAAATTATACGAACACACATGTATTAAATCCCCCATCCTTGGGAAGGAAAATGACTACCAAGTATATACAGAATGTAAACACGAAATAGTTGCCTAACTATTTCCCAAAAACTTAAACCATAAAGCTAAGGCACGGCCGTCCGTCTAATAGAGTTAGTACGTGTAGGTCGTCACATAGCTTCTTGATTTGGAGGCATACTTGGTAGAGACGCACCACTGTGAGTTCATGTCCCCCTTTTCTCTTAACTGTTTTCAGTTTTCTAAACTGCGGGGGTGAAATACATGTTACTATGATTACGAGTACTTTATACATGGTATGGTTAGCGTAAGGAGGTTTACTACTTAGATCATGTGAGTGGGTAGGCGGGAACTGGAGACCATTAGTCCTCATTGTAGGACCGAGGGACGTAAGCGGTAGATCTATCTGGGTGTAGCGAGCCCAACTCCAGGTCCAACAGTACGGACCTTGGGGTGACTTTGTGCCCAACGCAAAATCGCTAGGTTTGAGTCTTCCTACTTGCACTTCACACATATCAATGGCCTTGCAAACCATTGGTGATCTCTTTTTCCTTATTTGCTACATACCAGGATTTTTATACATACAAAGGTTTATTTACTCACTTACACATGAACTCGCTCAACATTATTGTTGATTTTTCAACTTACATGTATTTCAGGGAATTAAAGATCTGGCGCGGTATGTTATGTTTTCCCGCTGCATATGGGTTCCGAGGTCATCCCGGTTTAGGAAATGTGACTTTTTCCTGGACGAGTCACAAATCTTAAACTGCGTTTTATTCATGTTGATGTTTATGTCTTTCAAAACAATGTTTTATGTTTTGGTGTTGTAGTCTCTAAGACAATGTTATGTTACTTCGGTGTTTAAAACTTAAATCTATGGATGATCTTGCATGGTTTTATTTCATATAGCTTTGTTATGGTTAAGCTATGGTATTAAGAAGTCACACCAAATTAACCACGCTTCCGCAAAGCCAGGGTGTGACACTCCTCCCACAGTGGCATTTCCTGGGCTTGCCTTGAACTTTCCCCGATCTCTTTTCCTTTCCCTTTATCATTTGAGTCCTCAGTCTTTTTAACCCTCTGTGCGGCTGGCTTCTTCCTCCGTGCGCGTCTCCAGCCTATGATTCTCCTTCGCTTTTTCGACTTGGGTTTCTCCTGAGGTTGGGCTTGGAATTCCATAGGTTTCTCAGTGTCGGCCCAATAACCGGAAAAAACCCCCGTAAACTTCCATGTCAGCAGAATAGATATTGAGATTCTGAAGAGCTTCAGACAACTCATTCATGCTGTTAGCATATATGAAGAAACACACACAAACTTAGGTTAATATTTTATTTATCAAATTGAATTTTCACAGAATAATAATTTGAAAAATTAAGTATTTCTAAATACTTAATTAGCTTAAATCAGTGGCTCTGATACCACCTTTTTCTGTCACGGCCCCCGTCCCGGTGTTACTCGGTCTAGGAGCCACGGGATAGAAAACCCGTGGTATTTATTAGTTGTTGCGGCAACGGAATTTTAACAGGATCTTTTGAAACTTGAAAATGCCAATTTATTTTATTTCACAATTTGGGATAAACCCCATAATTTACAGTAAAGGAAATTTCACGAGTAAATCCCTTGTTTTACAAAACATGTTTATTTATTTTATTGAGCCACCACTTCAAGCTTATTAGTGCTCTGTAACACTTTTTCCTTGATTCACAATAAATCACCTGAAACATGTTTAAAAATATTTTATCAGCGGGGAAATACTGGCGAGTCACTCGATTTCAATAAAACGACACATAGTTATAAATTACAGCATAAGAGCGATTACAATGGCTACTATCTTATTTTTATCTGGCGCCGTGTCACACACTGGTGACGATGGTCATACCACTATTGGGTCATTTCACCCAAGTAGTGATGATTATCACTGTTAGGGCTGTTTACCTAACCGTGAGAAATTAGTAATGTACACAATACCCCACTTGTCAGTGATTCAAGATAACCACGACTTAATCCCTGTAATTATAACTTTTGAAAATAATTTGAGTATTGTAAAACATTGTTGATAAAAAAAAGAATGACTCACATTGCAGGTTTAATTGGGCAGAGTTTAGCCTACTGATTTAGCCTTGTAACCTAGTTTAAATGACAATGCATACGAAACTAGGTCAGTAACTTAATACAACATTTACGATAAACTTCACGAAATCAAAACCCTCACGACGAATGACAAAGTATAGCCCAAATACGGGCAGCACTTAAACATCCATCGGATCGGTTTCAATCGATCAGACATTGTATCGTAGCAGTGATCGAGTTAATACCCTGTATCCGTAGCAGCGTCTTGGCACCGTAAAACTCGTTTTTAGCAGAATATGGGCGTTTTGAGACTGAAATTTCGAATGCAGAAGCAAGTCCCATGCACAGGCAATTTATAGCAAGTTTTTAGGTTTTACGCGGCCCGCGTAAACCTTAACATTACTTTTACGTGGCCCGCGAGGGCCCCTAGTCTACGTGTAGGGCTTGTGTGTCACATGTAGGGTTGCCACGTGTGCGACACGTGGCTTGAATGCTTATCCGGAGACTTTTTAAGTTGACGCGGCCCGCGTAGCCTTACCTTATGGCTTACGCGGCCCGCGTGAAAACCAGATTTCATGTTTTCTTGGTTTTTTATGCGTATTGGGGTTTCAGGGGTCCGGGTTTTCACTTATGGGTCATTTTGGGACATTTTTGCAGGTCCTTACATGACCCGGCCCGATCCGACCCGATCCGACCCGCTATGAACCAAATTCTTTTGTATAGCTAGAGGCCTATTTTTAAATTTTTTCCACATCCCAGGAAAAAATTTCTGGATTCGCGACTGACTATAATAGTTGATTAATCTAATATTTTGCCATGTTTGTAAAAAATAACTAGATTGTATAATAGTTGATAAATCTAATATTTTATTGAATATTAAATTACTAGCATGTGTTTTGTCATGAATAATATAATTATTATTTATTACACACGACAGTATATTTGAAGGTTTACTTGTAGTTTTTGTCTCTTCCATTAAACGATGCGAATGGAGTCTTCTTATACCCCTCATGTACGTGTCATATACTCATATTCCTCTCCCCCTTATGCGAATGGAGTCTTTCATTAAACTCTATGTTCAAAATTCGATAATGCCCGGATAGTCTCTGGTATTTTTTCACCTTTAGTCTTTAACTTTCTAAAATTACAGCTATAGTTCCCAACTTTTTCAATTTCGTTCCCGGATAGTCTTTGACGCGGATGAAGGTTAATTTTTTCAGTTAAGTAGGTGTGAAATGACCTAAATACCCTTACTATTAAAAAACAACATTTAAATCAATAAAAGAGTTAATATATAATTGAGTAAACTGCAATTTTACACCCTGTGGTTAGGGGTGATTGGCACCATTACCCCCTCCCCCCCCTATGGAAATAATTGCAATTTTACCCCCCACTGTTTGCTGTTATGTTGCAACCTTACCCCCCGGTCTCAAATTTGTTGACTAATCTGTTGACTATAACTTGAAATGACTATAATGCCCTTTCATATTACCCCCTGTGTTTTGTGCACTCTGTGATATTACCCCCTGCCATCACTGCCACCGCCATTCACCACCACAACTACCACTGCCACCTCCAGCCACCACCACAACTTAATATCCCTTTCATATATAACACCACCACTACTTCCGTCACCGGAAACCTGCAACTCCGGTCATCTTCTCCAACGACTGCCACCACTGCCACCTCCAGCCACCACCACAACCACCACTACCATACATGCTCTGTTTTATTCCACCACCAAAAACCCACATACATGCTCTAAACCGAAGCTGCTACTGAGTCAGCTAAAATGGTTTTATCACTTTCATAAATGCATGATAAGTTAAGCGAATATGAAAGTTAGATTGTAAATAGTTATCATCAAACAATCATATCAGTATTAACTCTGAACCTGTTAAATTGTAAATACAAATCTGAGATTTGGTCTTCTGTTGAGCTTTTCTAATGTCCAGATCGAAAATTGAAATTTAAAGGAAGTTTAATCAATTACTGAAATAGAAATAAAATATTCACAAGCAAAAATCATAGTTTTAATGCAAATGCTTCTACCATTTGCTAAAAAAAGAAAAAAAAAACTAATAAAAAGCGTTCTAATTTCTTCGGATAGATTACAATCAGTTCTTGTAGATGAAACTTTTCCTCTTAACAGTATGTAAAGCTTTGCTTTCTACTGTGGCTAATTATTTATTTCCTTCTTTTTAGTTATTCAACATAATCTTTGTTTTTGTTTTGATCATTTGTTGTATAGCCACAAGATAGTCTACTTTTAATTTTTTTTTTTGGTTTAAAGAATCTTTTGTGTATTTCAAGAACACATGAAATTGATGTTATTATTCTATATCGTTAATCCAAAAAATTTTGGTAATCAACCTTTTCAACTAACTCTTTTTAAATTCATAATTACGCTAACTCTAATCTGACTTTCACTCTTTGGTGGTGGAATAAAACAGAGCATGTATGTGGGTTTAGAGCATGTATGTGGGTTTTTGGTGGTGGAATAAAACAGAGCATGTATGGAAGTGGTGGTTGTGATGGTGCAGTGGTGGCAGTCGTTGGAGAAGATGATTGGAGTTGCAGGTTTCCGGTGACGGAAGTAGTGGTGGTGTTATATATGAAAGGGATATTAAGTTGTGGTGGTGGCTGGAGGTGGCAGTGGTGGTTGTGGTGGTGAATGGCGGTGGCAGGGGGTAATATCACAGAGTTCACAAAACACAGGGGGTAATATGAAAGGGCATTATAGTCATTTCAAGTTATGGTCAACAGATTAGTCAACGAATTTGAGGCCGGGGGTAAGGTTGCAACATAACAGCAAACAGTGGGGGGTAAAATTGCAATTATTTCCTTAGAGGGGTAAGGGTGCTAATCACCCTTAACCACAGGGTGTAAAATTGCAGTTTACTCTATATAATTTAAGTGAGACCATCTTTTATATATTTAAAACATAAAACATCTAAACATTCTTCTCCAAAACGATCGTATCCACCCTCCGCCGCCTCCAGCCACCGCCTCCACCCTCCACACAAGAACCTGCAAATCCACACTCCGCCGTGGTTTTCTTCATTACTTCTTTCATTTTGGGGTGTGTCGAAGCTCAGTTGTTATTATTCTTTGGTTATGAACTGAAATCAATCATTAAATTAAACTGCTTGGTTCACCTCACTGAATTGATAATACACAAATGTGAAAACCTTGAGTCATTTCCAGACACTTTAAAATTGTTAAAGAAACTGGAAATAAGTAATTGTCCCAAATTGGAGGTTTCCTTTCTTGGTGAAAATTTGACATCATTGAAGCAACTATTGAAGCAACTGAGCATAAGAAAATTTGACATCATTCAAGCAACTGTAATTTTGGAATCATTTTCAATGGGACTCCAACACCTCACCTCCCTCCAACGTCTCTGTTTTTAAGATTGCCCTAATCTGAAGAAACTACTAGATCCGAATCCTGATTGTCGAATCACAATCGATAATATCATCGAATCTCCATGTTTTACAAAGCAAGCTCCAAAAAAATTCGTTGAAAAAAAACGACTTCGTAAATATGAATGTAAGGAATCCGAAACGCTAAACGCGTTTCATATAATATCGTTATCGGAAGGTTTCGATCTATCGCCGTTGTTTGAAGAGAAAAAAGAGAAGATAAGAGGGAGATTCGTTTTGCGATGGTGAAACCGGCGGAGATGTTGGTGGCGAAGCTGGAAGCGATGGCGAAAGCGATGAAGTTTAGTGTAAAGAAAAGTGGAGATGAAAGGACTTTGAGGATTTGCAGGTTATTGTGTGGAGGGTGTATGCGGTGGCTGGAGGCAGCGGAGGGTGGAGACGGTGGTTATAGAGAAGAAGGTTCAGATGTTTTAGGTTTTAAAAGGTTCAGATGTTTTAGGTTTTCAATATAAAAGATGGCCCACTTAAATTATATATTAACTTTTTTATTTATTTAATGTTATTTTTTAATAGTAAGGGTATTTAAGTCATTTCACACCCACTTAACTAAAAAAATTAACTTTCATCCGCGCCAGGGACTATCCGGGAACGAAATTGAAAAAATTGGGGACTATAGCTGTAATTTTAGAAAGTCAGGGACTAAAGGTGAAAAAAGACCAAACCACAAGGACTATCCGGCCATTTAACTCTCAAAATTCTTTATTCTTCATTGTCTCGTATTCCTATACCCTTATCGATCATAATCTTTATCTTTAATCAGCTTAATAAAGTATGACAGCGAATGGTAAGGGGGTAGGGGTGGTCATCACTCATCACTCACAACATCCAATCAATTTCCGTCATGTCATCGAGCTTTATTTAATCACTAGTGATAATTTTTAGTGAAAATGCTCATCACTCACCACACACTATCAAAATCATTAAAAAAACAAAACAAAACTGAATTCAAATCAAATTCTTCACGCGTGATATGGTTGACGCGTTATCAAATCAACGAGTGATGAGAAGAAGTGGCGGTGGTGTATGGTTGATGAGAACGAGTGATGGGGGTAGTATAACGGACCACCCCAGGTCCCCCTAAGAGCTTAAATTCATTTGCATGTTAATTATGCTAAAGTATGCTCATTTAAAAATCAAAAATAAAAAACGTCAATGCGTGATTATAATGATAATCTTTTGACTAATTCTTATACGTTTACACCGTTACACGACATTTATTCATGATGAAATAATGATAATCTTTTGACTAATTCTTATACGTTTACACCGTTACACGACATTTATTCATGATGAAAATACCGGTAATTTTTTTTAACTATTTTTCCTAGTAGATCATATACTTTTTTTAAACGAAGATGACATTGCCTTGCTCTATAGTGATGAATACTCGGTTCATACGATCAAAGAAGATGGTCAACCAATATATTATCCCTAAAAAGTAGTTTTTAACTAAGCTTTTTAAACTTTAGCAATACTAATAGATATGAATCAAAGTGGAGGGTTCAAATGAGAAGAAATTCTTTGTAAGAAGAAAAAAGAAGAAATTTCAACCAATAGGAATGCTTCATTAGACTTCATTTAATATTTGCACTTAATGTAACTATAAGGGTATATTAGTAAACTTACATACATCATTAATTGGTAGTTTCATCTTTAATAACTAACTATATTAAATTTGTAACTTATTTTTAAGATATATATTTTTCACAAAAAATAAAAATAAAAATTCATTTAAAGTGTAGGATAAATACGAGGCGTGTAGGATAAATTACGAGTTGTGTAGGATAAATTTCAATATGTGTAGGATAAATTTCGAAATGTGTAGGATAACTTTTGATGTGTGTAGGCAAAAATATTTAGTGTGGAGGATTATAGTCTTAATGACTAATTAATTAGTCAAACATAATAATAAATGAGATGAGAAAAAAACTATTTAATGTTTTACAATTATACCCTTTTATTCTTTTTCTTCTCAATAAAATTTTATTCTCAAATGAACCTTCCCCATGGATCAAACGTGTTTTGTATGTCAAAACATGTAAAAAACATAAAAGTAATTAATTTTTTTTAGAATATGGATGCTTTAGTGTGAATATATGCCCCAAGCCACCACACTAAAGTAGGGTTTGATTGTAGATCTAGAAAAATGGTTAGAAGAAGTAAGAGGGATGTTTATTAACATGGTCTCTAAGATCATGTTAGCCTGCTTGTTCTAAAAGATTGATGTTGGAGTGGGACAATGGGTTAACTAAGATCATGTCACGGAAGGTAGTATTGGATATTTGGATTAGACTAAAAACATGTCAAAACAGAACTGGAATAGACTAACATGTAAAAGGTAGTATAGGATGTATTGGATATCTGAACTTGCATCTACTAAGAGAAATGCAAGTCTTTCACCACTTAATCTAGATATCATTGGCTTATTTGAAAGTGATTTAGGATCATATATATTTGGTTCAGATAATTTGAAACCCATATTGTGGCAAATATAAATTGTGATGTATGGATGGTCATGACATTTATTGAATACCATAAAGAGACATCAAAGCTTGCACACAACTACATTTATTAAATGTATTAATTATAATTTAATAAATATGTAATATACAAACATTTATAAATTTATTAATAATTTTTTTCGTTAAAGTTATTTAAAAATGGTTTAGGATGGGAGGGATACAGAAAGACGTGAATGGTTAGAGATATAAGTCTTCCTTAATTGACGACCAAAGTAAGTTTTTCTTTGACAATGAATTCTATTGTTTCTTAAAGTTATTCACAAATTGTAAACATTCAATTTAGACATCTATTGATCATAAATCTCTCTTTTGGTTTGATCCGTGTAAATTTAGTCACCCTGGTGATTATATTATTACACCTCGTTCGTTTAACATCGATTTCTAGAAATAATTCGGTTGAACCACTAAGTTCTACAGTGGCGGATCTAGGATTTCGACCAAGCGGTAACATTTTATAAATAAGCGGTAACGAAATTGAAAAAAGGTCAAATTTTTCCAAAATTTACACTAATTTTTCCAAAATTTTTCCGACCAAGGGGTGGCGGACGCCACCCCTTACATACATATAGGTCCGCCCCTGAAGTTCTATTTATTGTAAAACTCATATTCTCAAAATTTAAACATGTCTTGATTTAATTACAATGTCATTTACCTTAATACTATTAGTCATGGTTGTAAAACAAGGTCTCAAAGGCCGAGTAGTCGCTACAAGGTAAGTTGTCGAGGCGACTTTCTCCAACTCCGCCTAATTACTTGGAATCGATCAAACATGGTCAGCATCGGTTAAAATCGGATCTAGTAGGTCAATTCGGGCCGAGTTTGACTTAAAATAAAATAAAATATAATTTCTATGCCTATAATATTAACGACTGAATATCATCTTCACGTATTTTGTTATAAATATTAGTAAATTTATGTTATTTTACATATATTTAATTTTCAAAAACTAATTTCTTTATAATTTAGCATGTCCGAGTACTCCCGTGTACTCTCCGCCTAGGCCGAGTACTCTCAACTCCCCAGTCGACCGAGTAGGGAGTGCCTAGCGACTTTTGCAACCATGCTATTAGTATTGACCAAAGCGTGACATAACTCTAAAATGACATCATAGCCTAAATCTCGAGGACGAGATTTAAAACAAGGTGGAGATGATGTAACAACCCTCAAAAATATTTCCAACGGCAACCCGTAATCAAAACTAGAAGTGCGCGTGACGAAACTTGTATACCCAACTTAGCAGTTAAGAAAACTTGACGCTTGGCAGACCTATGCCAGGCCGACCCTCCCGGCGACACGCGGAAGACACCCTGTCTTCTTCCGCAACGTGCGGGAGAAGCCAATTTAGGCTATATAAAGGCCTGTCTGGGAGAAGTTCAGTTGCACCTTTTCGCTCGCAAAACGATTCTCATGCTATCTCGTTTCTGCTGTTTCTTTTCTCGAGCCCCTAAATTCTGAAAGTCTGCTCTGTAGTAAGTGTAAGTAACCCTGATCACTGGTACGATACCCTGTTCGATCGATCTGAAACCCATCAACGGATGTCAAAGTGCTGCCTGAATAAGGCTATACTTTGTTAACTATGTTGAGGTTTTGATCTCGTGATTATCGTTAAAGTTTGAATTGGGTTAATACACTAATATGTGTCGCATTGTGTTTATTAGGAACCCAAGCTTAATACCAGGAGGCTATAATAATCAAAACCCTAAATCTACAAAGTGGGTCATTCTCTTTTTATTAAATGCTTTCAAAACCCTAAATGTTTTCCAATGGTTACTGATATTACAGTGATTAAGTCTTTGTATTCTTACTGGGAAACTGGTGTTAGTATGTAGGTTTTGTATACATTACTTGATAATCTTCACTATTGGACAATGGGTTAGACAATGAGTGATATGACCACTGTCATAGGAACTGCCACCGAGTGACAAATACTATTTAAAATAGTTTCTTTACTATTGGACAATGAGTTAGCCAATAGTAGGTTGGTAACATAAGCAAATTTAAAAACTCTAAATGCTGTAATTATAAGAATGTGTTTTATACCAATGAATGAACTCACCAGTATTTTCTGCTGATCAAATGTTTTTAAAACGCGTTTCAGGTAACTTACTGTGAAAGTAAAAGAAGCATGTTATGAAACACTGAAGGCTTAAATAAAGTGGCTATGTCACTGGATTAAAGAAAAGAAATTATGTTTTGTCAAATAAGGTTTATCCCTATAAAAAACTTTGTTTGTAATATGGGTTTTATCCTAGTTGTTTAATATTAAAAATGTGGTGTTTTAAAACTCTGAAATTTTCCTAACTATGGTCCTGGTGAAATTTTCCACTGCGAATTTAATAAACACCGGTACCACCTGACTGTTCACGACTCCCGCCCAGGGTAGGGTCGGGGGCTGTGACACAACTGCACCACCGCACTTTCACCACTGTCACACCCCAACCGATGGCGGAATCATCGGGGCACGGCACTAGGCGAATCAGATTGCTCAAGAGAATCCATAACAACTATATTGTGATAATAATTATTACATTCGTTATCCCATACTAACAAATAATACAATCACATAAGTTATCACAGATTTCTTGTCCTCTTGAACAATACAAATCCGACAACCTAGATTTTAGGTGAGTTTCTAGACTTCGTAGCTTGATTTGATGTAGACAGCCATCTAGACCTGCAACATACGTTAAAACAACGTCAATACAAAAGTATCGACGAGTATACAAGTTTTGATAGTAGCGAAAGTAGATTAAAAGCGATATAAAAATGTTGCGAATACCACTTACATAAACGAGATATGCTAACACATAAACACCAGACAGTTACTACCAGCTAAATCATTCGAGCTGCGATTGCGATTGCTATTCATCCTAACTAGACCCCGTCGGGTTCTATAGTACTATACTAGTTAAGGTGGGACCTCGCGAGTAACAGTCCTATCACTTATGTAACTAGCATCACGTGTAAAATATGTAATTCAGTCATTCCCATGCGATAAAGTAGATTAAACATTTGAGTAATTCGATTTAATTTGATTACGACGTATGTTACACCCAAAATGCGATTAAAAAGGGTTCGAGTATACTCACAGTCAGTGCTTAACAAGTAAACACAACTTGGTTGGATTGAAGGGAGCGCGTCTGAGATTAGCCTGATTATAAAGCAACAGCGTAAGCGATGAGTAGTGCGTTAACGGTGTAAAAGTGTCAATGGATCGGACAGTACTCCGATCAGGTGGTCGGTCGGTCGGTGATCCGATCGACGAGACACTTTGGTTGGTGACAAGTTCACAGCAGACTGGTCACTCGGTCGGATGGCAATCCGACCGGGTGACAATCCGTTAAAACTGATGTGCGATGAAGATTTGTAAAATGTCTAAGTGTTGAAGATCCAAACGTCACCCGATCGGGTGGTCGTTCGATCGGGTGGCAATCCGATCGGACGACGATCCGTTCGTCATTCAGGTCTTTGAATTTGTTTAAGTAATGACCCCAAGTGCAACCCGATCGGATTGCAGGTCGATCGGGTGACAATCCAATCGGACGTCAATCCGATCGGACGGTAACCCGTCCCGCAATCTGATCGTTTTACAACTTGGTTATTTTGTTACGTTTTTGCGATTTGATCGAGACGGTACGACTATGAGCTAAACAATGGAACTCCACCAAGTCCGAGTCATCGGATTAGATGGGAATCACCCCGTCCAATCAGTTAACTGTTCTCGACGGTTGTTCGTGTTCAACACGATGAGCCAGTTATCTCGTCGATAGGAACTAGTTCTCAAACCGACACTTCACTAGAGGAAGAGTAGAAGGTCTGTACGAGCTCTGTTGCTACGGTTTCGAGTGAAAAGTTAAGAAAGTTTGGAGAAAAGCTTAGAAAACTTAGATTCGACTTAGATTTAGGTGAGAATAGTGTTTATACACCGTGGAATCTATCAGATCTGGACTGTTCTTGATGAGATGAGGTCACACTTCATTGTTCCTGAGAACTCCATGATGACATCACCTTAGAACGGCTCAAATCCGAAGATTTAACGGTGAAAAAGTGAGATTTGATGGTGAAGAAGATGAAGGAGTGCGTGTAGATCATAGAAGTACAAGATTTGAGGTAGAAACTGACAAGAATTACGAGAAATCGAACAAAAATGGCGAGAAGGCGTCTGGTCGAGCGAGAGCAGTCACATCAACTGTTGTTGATGTGACAAGTAGGGTATTTATAGGCAAAGGAGAAGAAAGGGGGTGCAGTGCATCGGATCGAACGGCTGTCCGATTGAGTGACACCTCGATCGGGTGGCAATCCGATCGGGTGGCCATCCGATCGAGCGGTCAGTCGATCGGTGGCATCCGGCGAGTTGTGTTTCGTCGTCTCATTTCGATCGTTAAGCGTTGCGATAGTTTGGGCACACATTTGCATCCACATTTTCATATATTTATCATAATTAGTCACATTGGGTCGTATATACATATCCATATTTCAAATCCTGCGATAATCGAGTTACCCGTGCCTGCGAGTGCGTTTTTGAGTATTGTGTTACACTGCGACACATCACGGCTATCAAGGAGGGTAGAATTGGTCCTCACTCGGCATCATCGTGGTTGTCAGCAAATGCAATGTGATGTGATAGCGATATAGTATGCGAAAAATACTACGATATAGCGATATATGCGATATAGTTACATTATGATCTGAATCTTTGGTGCTAGCCGTAACGAGTATAGCGAGTAGTAGCAACGCACGATAGTGCGGGTTGTTACAGTCTCCCCTGCTTTAGGAAATTTCGTCCCGAAATTAATCCACCAGTAGGGTTGTGAGAGTTGATGCGAATGAGAGTAGCGATAAAAGCGACGAGATAGCGAGCGATCGATTGAGTACACACGTGCGGGGGCTTTGCGAAGACTAGTGAGAGTGACGAGAGATGTGATTCCTACAACCAAAATGCGATAACACATACAAGAATGCGATTTCAAAGCGTAATTATTTTTCGAAAAATGGATTAATTGGAGAAAACTTTTATGAAAATCTCCTCACGGTGCGGTGTTAACTGTGTCGATGTCCATACCAGCGCTATGAGAAGGGTTTTGTTAAGTTACTAAAATATTTTAAGGTGATTAAATTCGTTTTACGAAACTCTCTCGTCACACGGCGTTAACTTGAGTCGATTGTCACACCAGCGTCACAAGAGATCTCGTTTTGTACAAAGGTTTTAGGAAAAGTTTTATAAAGAAAAGTCTTTGTTTTCACAAAGATTTTAATAATGTCGAAAACTTTAAATTTTAAGGTCGGCCCCGCATGGCACCTTTCCACGAAAGTTCGACAATATGGCTAAAACACTTATATATAGGAAGTACCAGCGGCGTATCCACCATGTTTTACCCGTATAGCTTCCGTCCCGTGAGGCAGTGTCATGCGTGTCGACATAGTATAGTGTTAGGATCTGAGTTTGGTTTTGATTGTGTTTTACGTTTGAATTGAAATGATCAATGAATGAGTAGTGCAGCGGAAAATAATGGAAACAAACTTTTCACAATCAAACAGGAGAATTGCTTTGAACACACATTTTCAACAATGAATCGAATGCTTAAATTTATTCCAAACACCGATTACACTTGCATGTATGTAACAAACTCCCTCTCAGCCTGAGCTCACTGTGATTTGTTCGTGCAGGAAGAAGATGGTGAAGAGCTAATAGAATAGTACAGGGTACTGTTCTATTTATAGGCACGGACAAACCACTGTGGCATCTTTGCTGACGTCACCATGAAAGTGACATCTAACCTCCTAACAAACTCTAACCTCTGATCTATACAAGTACTGCTATGCTAACAACTGCTATTAAAATACATTACATAAAGACAAACTAAACTACTGTTGAAGTCTTCCACTGATGTGAACCCAGCAGCACTTGATATGACCCAGCAGTGCTTGACTCAAGACAGTAGATTGAATAGCAGAGCTTTAGTCTTCATCAGCCTTTGACTTGATCAGCAGTTGTAGGTCAGCAGTTGTGCAGATCAGTAGATAGGAGGTCAGCAGATGTTGAAACCACTTTCAAGTGACATAACATCTGCTTATTCTGGATCCACTGCTCTGATCCAGTTTTGGCTTTAATTATCTGTTCCTTTGATAGGGTTCAATCCCAACAATCTCCCCTGGAACAGATAATGCCAAAACCCTTCATTATTGGTAGATCTTTATTGCCTCATCAGCAGTTCCCTTATTTGCCCTTTGAGTTGTAACTCAAAGGCTAAGGCATCTGTGTCATCATCATCCCTGCACAGTGGAAGACCAAGGAGATCCTGCAAATCTTCAAGACTTAGGCCAAATGCTTGTTCCCTTGTTAGTTTCTTCACTTCTCCACTAGACTTAAACACTTTTAGTACATGGGTCTGTTTGTCAGTTTTCCATTTTAGTATTTTTGAGTCTGGTGGGTTTCTTGGGAGATTTTTATTAGATGAGGAGTTTGGTGATGCAGGCCTTGTGATGACTGTTTGAGCAGTGCTTGCAGGTTGATTTAGGCCAAGAATTTCAGCTATCATTATCTTAATGCCCTCTTTTACAAGCTCATCTCCTGCCATTAATTCTGTCACTGTTTCAGTATCCAACTGTTGTTATCTTCTTTTATAGATGGCAGCACCAGCTGGAGCAGTGGCTCTCCTGATTTGCAGCTTTGGTGGTCTTGTTGAAACCTCTGCTTTAGGGTAGTCAGGTTTTTGTGGAACTGTAGGATCTTTCTTCCTTAATTCCTCCAACCTTTTGTAGGTGGTCCTGACTTTGTCTTCTTTCCATCTTGACACTTGATTCTTAGACCCATAATCAGCAGCAACTAATTCCTCTTTCATTCTCTTCAGCTCCAGTGTCTTTTCAGGCAGATTCTTTTTGTACTTTGACCAATCTGGAGGAATATGTTTGACCTTATTCTTAAACATTTCTTGAATCCTGACTGCTTCACTTTCAAGCTCAGGAATGGTCCACTCTTTGTACATGTATTTTTCACCCTTATACTTCTTAAAAGCCATGATGTTTTCAATGTAGTCTTTTCTTAGGGTTTCATCTGCTCTTTCTGACACTTGCTTACAAACATTCTTTGCAAACTGCTCCAAAGATCTGACTTGTGTGAGCAGAAATTGATAATGCCTTTGAATTTCTTTGTCAGTTTTCCCTTGAGAGCTTCTTTTGGAGATATCTGATGCGTGTGAAGTGTCGTATATATTAGGTGTATATTTTAAGCCCTTTTTAACACTTATTTTAGCCAAGTTTTAAATTTATAAAACACGATATTTCACTAACACTAAACACACATATGGGCAAGTGCACCCATCGTTGAGTGTAGTATAGCGTTGGTAAGATACCGAGGTCGTCCAAGGACACAAGAGCTTTTAGTACCGGTTTATCCTCAACGTCTAACCAAAATAAAAGTTTAGAAAAATGTTTTAAACTAAGAAAAATAAAACTAACTAAAATGCTGAAAATAAAAATAAAAACAGATAGACAAGATGAATCACTTGGTTCCGACTCGTATCTAGTATAACCTTTGATTATTTCCGCACCTTTGCACATAATTAAGAGATTATCTTAGTTATTGTAGTAGGCCCCTCTTTTGAAGGCGACGTTACCCTCACCCCAGTAGTTTGAGTCAGCAGGGATACAATCCTAAAAGGGTGGATTATTGGAAGATAATGAATTAAGTTATTAATGCAGTATTGTGGTAGGCCCCGCTTTTGGCGGTGACGTTACCCTCGGCTAAGTAGTCTGAGTCAGCAGGGATACAGTCCTAAATAGCCGGGTTATAGTATTAATAGTAGTTAACTTATGAGGGGATCAAAGAGTTTGGACCCCCGCCATCCAATACCGTGAAGTATTGAAGGAGGTCCCACTAAATTTGACCCAGGTCCATTGCAGGACCTCTAAACGCTGAACAATGGCAAGACCTTTACCAAACCGTTCCCTTAACCCCCTACCAGGTAGCCAACATATCTCCATATAGACCGTGGAGATATGAATGGTGAAAATCCTTTATTTTATATAGACAGTAAAATAATGCCAAGACACCACGGACAAACGATAAGGAAAGATCACCTTCAACATAAGTAACTAGTTATTAAAGTCATTAATACAAAACCAAATAAAAAGT
This sequence comes from Helianthus tuberosus, assembly GCA_030545235.1. Taxonomy (NCBI): domain Eukaryota; kingdom Viridiplantae; phylum Streptophyta; class Magnoliopsida; order Asterales; family Asteraceae; genus Helianthus; species Helianthus tuberosus. The sequence continues at coordinate 43,652 of JARYGA010023767.1, read as the reverse complement.
GCAAAAGATTAGAAATAAAAAGTATTATACTAGACACTTTGTCTTCACCAAGTGATGTAAGAGACTTAGGCAAACATGGCCTTGATTGTCAAGAACTCTTACGATCAATCTTGGATCCCGAGACGACTCACACACTCTACGATGGACAATGGATGATGGTGGTGGATGATGGTGTTGTGATGGTGGTGGGTGGTGGATGAAGTGTGAGAGAGGTGGTGTGCCAAGGGATGAGATGAAATGAATCCAAGCACTCCTATTTATAGGCTGAACAGAGAGCTGGACACGGCCCCGTGTCCGCTGGGCACGGCCCCGTGTCCGTCTGACACTCTCTCTCCTCATTAATTGTAATTCGCAATTACAATAAATGCGCCTGCTGTACTTTCGACACGCCCCCGTGTCCGCCGAGCAGGGCCCCGTGATGGGCAATAGAAGCTTCTATAGGTTTGTCTTTTCTGCTGCTTCTTGGGCACGGCCCCGTGCTGGCTGAGCACGGGGCGTGTTCAGTCTTCTGTTTTCTCTATTTTGCTTTGGAAGGTGCCGTTGAGGGTTCGGGCAGTCCACTAATGTTCCTTTTCTTGTATTTATGTTGGATTTAGCTGTCTTTTTGCTTCTTTTGCGTTTTTGAGCTCATTTAATCCTGAAAATACAAAAGGAAGACAAAAACACTCTTTTTCCAATATTAGTACTAAAAAAGGGTTAGTTTTATGCCTCATTTGATGTAATTTATATGTTGCATTTTACATACATCAAATACCCCCACACTTGAACTTTTGCTTGTCCTCAAGCAAAACTCTTTAATTTGTGGCTTACACTCCCAAATGGAATAGGTAGGAGAGAAGGTTTTGGGCTTGTCGTAGAGTGTCGGGATTTCCAAGATCTTTTTGGGTTTTATTTTTATTTATTTACATTCCTATTCGTAATGATTTATTTAGAACTGTTCATAAAAGAAATTACTTATTTGGGCATAACATGCCTTTTTAAAATTCTATTTATATACAAGTTCACATACCTCGCGGGGAAATCACTCACACTCGACCGAAGGTGTATTTTTAGTGAATCACTCGAGAGCGGCACGGAACTTATTCCTACCATAGGCTTGCCAAGAAATCAATCCTCCTCCTTTTTAACTTTTATACCTTTGTAGATATCAAGAGGACTTTGTGGGTTAAGGGTTGGCTAGGGTTAAAGGTAGGTGGTTGGGTTAGTGGTTAGTAGAAAAAGGGCTAAAAGCGTAACAAGTGTCGGTTTTCGTATTTTTGAAATTTTTTCTTTTGATGAAGCTTTTATTCAAACTAAGTTATTTTTGATTAACTTGTTTGTTTATTTTTTTGCTTCATCAATATCACAATTTTTTTTTTTTCACGAAGAACCGAACTTGTTACTAAAATAAAGGGTTAAAAATGAAAAAGGTTTTGGTGGATAAAAGGGTTTTTGTTTGGGTGATGAAATGAAAAGGTTTAGGCTCAAAGGGGCTAACTAGGGGGATTTTTGGGTAGGTGGTAAAGGAAAAAGGAAAATAATGGTGTAGAAATGAAAAGGGTTAGTCCTAATGCCTCCATCATTTACTTACTCGGGTTTAAGTTGATAAGGACCGGGAATGTATTGTCATGGCAAGTTCTAGAGTTGTAAGAACCAGGCGGCTATTCACACAAGAAACGAAAAATGAGCATTTAGTCAAATGATATGTAATTGTGTGCTCAATAAAGGCTCAAAACTCACTTTTGTGGGAATGGGTTTTTATGTGATCAAGTATATAATCAAATTTTAAATAAGTTTGCTATGCCTTTTCATAATTTTCTTATGTTGGTTCTTTTTATCACTACGCTATCGGTTGTAAATTTGTAAAAATATAACCTTTTTGAGAACTTGAATTTCCCGAGTTAAACCTAGACAAGTAAAAAAATGAAATTTTTGAAAATTTTTTTGGGGTGATTAGCGGTTCCAATAGAGTTTTGTGTAAGGCTTGTATTTAGGACTTGCAAAATTCACGGTTTTAGCATCCCCCCCACACTTAAATTACACATTGTCCTCAATGTGTCCCAAAAATAAATTTTTAGGTTGATTAGATGTGTAAAATAGTGTTTAAAAAGCAAAAATTTGTGTTACTGGGCACTGAACACGGCCCCGTGTTATCCGGGCACGGCCCCGTGTTCAAGTGCCAGTAACAAAATTGAAGTAAGTCAAACAGAAGTCTGGACACGGGGGCGTGTTGGGTGAACACGGCCCGTGTCCAGGTACCTGTACTGGGCGTTTTTCTGCAGGTGGTTCGGCACGGGGCCGTGTTGGTTGGGCACGGCCCGTGTTGAGCCTTCTGAAATGGAGAAAATTGTCGAGTTGCCTCGTTCTTGTGCATGGGATCATTTTTCTCGTTCCCTTTTTCATCCTTTACCACCATGAGTGTGTTGTACTCATTACAAACCATCCAAACCTTAAAACCATCATTTCATTTCATCATAGAGAGAACTTACATAATCCTAAATTAAACTAGATAAAACAAAGAAATAACAAACCATGGAGTCCTAGCCTTTACTTTATTTTAATTTAGCAAAATTTCCAAGAAGTAATTAATCTTGGTTAAACAAGGCCTTTTTGAACTCCTTCTTCCGAGTGCGGTTCTCCTCAAATGTCGGCGAGCCATTCTTCTACCTCCCTTGGAAGGAGAAAAGAAGGCTCATTGGCATTAGTTTGAGGAGTTTCAACTTCCACCGGGATCTCTTGTTGGTGTTCCATGGGAGGTTCCGCCGGAAAGTCTTCCCACCCGGTAGGGTTGTTGATTCCGAGTGCCAGGTTCCAATCCTGTTGAGGAAGGACTGGTTCCATTGGAGGTGCTACAAGAATATTTAACCTCTGGTGCAAGAGGTTAATTTCTTGGAAGCTGCTTTCAAGTCCCATCGTAAGATCGTTAATACGGTCGATTAGGACCTCCTCTACTAAAGTCATTTCGTCGAGAGCCTCCCTTAATGCTATCACATAGTGTACAAGTGTAGCTTCAATGGAGGGTCTTCTTCCTCTTCGGCTGTTTGGCGAATGCACATGAGATGTTTCGCTGTTTTCACTCGTCATCCTACGAAAAATAAACTAAAAATAGTTTATTTAATGAAACAGTGACCGGACACGGCCCCGTGCTCACTGAGCACGGCCCCGTGTTCATCTTTCTGCAGAGTTTTGGAACAAGGAAACTTGGATTTTTAAGTTATTTTCTGAACGTTGTGGGGCCTTTTTGGCTACTAATAACTTAAAACAATGTTTCATAACATGTTTTTACCAAGATTCTTTGAACAAAACTCATTTATCCCTACCATAGAGTTGGAGGAATTTCAAAACTTTCAATGGTAGCTCTTGGAGAAAGATGAAGAAGAAGGAAATGGCTAAAAGAGGAAAGGACAAGATGGGTTGTTAGAACCTTCTTTTAGACTTACCTAGGATAGTTTGAGAGAAGATTCTTGCAAATCTCTGCCCCAAGTTGGTCCAAATGTGCAGAATTCTTGGCTGCATTTATAGAAAACGACAGCATCCTGGACACGGCCCCGTGTTCAGTGGACACGGCCCCGTGTGCAGGTGGAGTTCTGACACAGTTTGTCCGTATTCTGACGTACTGATCAGAATGGAATCTTTCGATGGACACGGGGACGTGTTGGCTGGACACGGCCCCGTGTCTGGGGACTGTTTTATGAAGTTGTCTAGTTTTTTAAGGAACTTGTTAGTATCGGGTGGCTCCTGACTGGTTGGAACAACCCCAAAGTGCCTAATATACCTTAATTGTCCTAGACTAAGGCGAGAACGCAAGAGGTTGTCGGTGAGGGTAATTCCTATTTTCATTCTAGGTGGACAAGTCCAACCCTTTCCCGGGCTCTTGTTAAAGAAGGTATATGCCGAATCGCTCAGGTCTATGTATGCACCGAACGAAGTCGATGGAGAGTCCTTCACGGCACAATCGACACAGGGACGACTATCGTCCAAGTCTTTGCTAGGTACGAAGGTATTTTTGGGAGCAACGAGGTTGTCGGAATGCGGTTCCAACATTTCTTCATGGGTATCGTCTTGGGGTGGATCAATAAAATCCTTCCCAAGCTCTTCTATCCATTTCAGAATTAGCTCTTCTAGTTGAAATAACTCGCTAAGGAGCATTTCCCCTAGAATATCTGGCTGGGCGCATTCGAGGGAGAAATAGTGCTTATTTTTACTTTCGCCCCTCTTAAGGTTGTGAGAAGATGGTGGATCCATGTAGTGGGGCCTATAATTTAGGAAGTAGCATTTTACTTCTTCATGTTCGCCACCACATAATTGACACCACGTACCATAAGAGTGCCGAAAGTAAAAATAATTACTATCACTCATGTTTATGTCAGAAATTACCAACCGTCGGGATCTAACGGTTCTGTTTTCAGTAACTGAAACTTGGGCACGGGGGCGTGTTGAGTGGGCACGGCCCCGTGTTCAGCTTACTGTCTGATGTAAAACAGGATTGCCAGTTCCAATGATTGAGCACGGGGGCGTGTTCAGCGGGCACGGCCCGTGCTGAGCTCTGCAGAAGCTGAAAAACTAAGAAAATCCTAAAAAAAATAAAAAGAAAAAGAAAAGATGATTAGGCCGTTGATTCCTAACTTTCTTAAAATCCTTGTGTCCCCGGCAACGGCGCCAAAAACTTGATGCGTGTGAAGTGTCGTATATATTAGGTGTATATTTTAAGCCCTTTTTAACACTTATTTTAGCCAAGTTTTAAATTTATAAAACACGATATTTCACTAACACTAAACACACATATGGGCAAGTGCACCCATCGTTGAGTGTAGTATAGCGTTGGTAAGATACCGAGGTCGTCCAAGGACACAAGAGCTTTTAGTACCGGTTTATCCTCAACGTCTAACCAAAATAAAAGTTTAGAAAAATGTTTTAAACTAAGAAAAATAAAACTAACTAAAATGCTGAAAATAAAAATAAAAACAGATAGACAAGATGAATCACTTGGTTCCGACTCGTATCTAGTATAACCTTTGATTATTTCCGCACTTTTGCACATAATTAAGAGATTATCTTAGTTATTGTAGTAGGCCCCTCTTTTGAAGGCGACGTTACCCTCACCCCAGTAGTTTGAGTCAGCAGGGATACAATCCTAAAAGGGTGGATTATTGGAAGATAATGAATTAAGTTATTAATGCAGTATTGTGGTAGGCCCCGCTTTTGGCGGTGACGTTACCCTCGGCTAAGTAGTCTAAGTCAGCAGGGATACAGTCCTAAATAGCCGGGTTATAGTATTAATAGTAGTTAACTTATGAGGGGATCAAAGAGTTTGGACCCCCGCCATCCAATACCGTGAAGTATTGAAGGAGGTCCCACTAAATTTGACCCAGGTCCATTGCAGGACCTCTAAACGCTGAACAATGGCAAGACCTTTACCAAACCGTTCCCTTAACCCCCTACCAGGTAGCCAACATATCTCCATATAGACCGTGGAGATATGAATGGTGAAAATCCTTTATTTTATATAGACAGTAAAATAATGCCAAGACACCACGGACAAACGATAAGGAAAGATCACCTTCAACATAAGTAACTAGTTATTAAAGTCATTAATACAAAACCAAATAAAAAGTGCAAAAGATTAGAAATAAAAAGTATTATACTAGACACTTTGTCTTCACCAAGTGATGTAAGAGACTTAGGCAAACATGGCCTTGATTGTCAAGAACTCTTACGATCAATCTTGGATCCCGAGACGACTCACACACTCTACGATGGACAATGGATGATGGTGGTGGATGATGGTGTTGTGATGGTGGTGGGTGGTGGATGAAGTGTGAGAGAGGTGGTGTGCCAAGGGATGAGATGAAATGAATCCAAGCACTCCTATTTATAGGCTGAACAGAGAGCTGGACACGGCCCCGTGTCCGCTGGGCACGGCCCCGTGTCCGTCTGACACTCTCTCTCCTCATTAATTGTAATTCGCAATTACAATAAATGCGCCTGCTGTACTTTCGACACGCCCCCGTGTCCGCTGAGCACGGCCCCGTGATGGGCAATAGAAGCTTCTATAGGTTTGTCTTTTCTGCTGCTTCTTGGGCACGGCCCCGTGCTGGCTGAGCACGGGGCGTGTTCAGTCTTCTGTTTTCTCTATTTTGCTTTGGAAGGTGCCGTTGAGGGTTCGGGCAGTCCACTAATGTTCCTTTTCTTGTATTTATGTTGGATTTAGCTGTCTTTTTGCTTCTTTTGCGTTTTTGAGCTCATTTAATCCTGAAAATACAAAAGGAAGACAAAAACACTCTTTTTCCAATATTAGTACTAAAAAGGGTTAGTTTTATGCCTCATTTGATGTAATTTATATGTTGCATTTTACATACATCAATATCCTCTGCCTGTTGAGCCTTAACTTTCAAATATTCTTCAATATTGTTAGGCCTAGGATATCCTTCAACTGATGGCAACTTCCTTTTAGCAGGATCATCCTCATAGTAGAAAGATTTGATCTCTTCTCTGACTGCAATGAGTTCAAGAGGATATTGGAAACCTGTAGGAGTGATGATAGGGATTGGCTGTTGTACTTGAGCTGAAGAGAGAGGAACAGGGTTTGGAATAAGTGCAAGGGATTGTGAACATGTTGGTGGTGGTGATGGAGAGTCATCATCAGGTATGAAAATCCTTCTCCTTTTTATTGTAGGAGAGGCTGATGATGTTTTGGGTGGATCAGTGGTGGTGATTTGAGTGGTAGAAGGTGGCTGACTAACAGTTGTTGAAACAACTGGTGTTTCAACCACTGTTGCCATTACAACAGATGTTGTAACATCTGATGTCTTCTGCTTTTTGGCAGGAGGTGATGGTGGTGAGTTTGTTTTTGGTGGTGAAGTGATTTTTGGTGGTGGTGGTGGTAAGGCAGTGGTTATGGTGTGTGTTGAAGAGATGGTAGATGTTTTGCTGGCAGTTGTTGAAACTACTGAGGTATCAGTTGTTGATACAACAGGTGTTACAACAACTGTTTGGATGGAAGATTGATGTTGGGGGCTTTTGGACGGTGGTTTGGGAGTATGCTTTGTGAGTCTGGATGGTATGGATTTGGGTTCCCTCACTTTTCGAGTGGGATTTCTTTTTGGCTCAGGATTTTTAACATCCTGTAACGCCCCAAAAACCAAATGTTTAATTTCCGAATATGTTTTCTTATTTCAAGGCATGAAGTGGGTTAACCGGTTTTAAATAACCTAGTTAAAGTTTGAGTCAAATTTTACGGAAAGAAGCTTGTGACAAGTATGGGAAGATGGTAAACTTGAGGGGTCAAACTTAGGCAACTTGAAAGATAAATTTATAAACTTAAAATACAAAACACACACATCAGACATATGTGTGTGTGTGCGACGTGATGAACAAAGAAGAAGAACAAACCCTTATCATCAAAAATCTGCCAAATTGAAAAGGGAATTGAAGGTTAAATGGATGCATGAACTAAGATTTATGATCACTCAAGTGTTCTTAACACCAAGTAAGTTGAATTTTATGTTTTGGTGTTGTTTGATGAAGTGGGTTATGTGTAATCCGTTAATGTATTATGAAATTGAACATGAATGTTAGCTAATATCAATGTGTGGAAGTTGTAATATGCTTAATTTTGATTATATTGATGAGTTGGGATAAAACCCACTTAGAATTTGTAGGAAGATGAAGTTTAGTGAAGATTCATGATGAATTATGTAATGTTGATGTTAAAGTAGTGTTATAGAAAGTAGTTAGATGGATAATTTGATATAAAACATATGATGCTTGGTTATGATAACAATTTGTGAATGATTATGTTAATCCATGGATGAACTAGGAAGAATGTGCTTTAATTAGTTGTACAATGTGCACTAAATGGTGTACGCACACCAAGTGTATGTTGAAATGTCTAAGTGAAGTTAAGATGTGAGATTGTATGAAATGGCTTGATATATATGAATGAGATGAGGTAATGATGTAATTAGTAGTATACTAACTTGAAGAATGTTCTTTAGATGGAACTCATACAAGAATTCGGGTTGAATGTGTGTCTTGGTCAAGACTATGCATTAAGGACTTATACGTTGTGTTTAATATCACTAGGTGATCATGTGATTGTAAGCACATTTGCATCGTGAGTAAGAAATGTATATAGTGTCTTTGATATAGCATAAATGATGTTACGGATATAGGTGAATAACTCGGAAGTTCATATGATAAACCGTTGACTTCTGAAAGCCAACTACGCATAGGAAGCATAATTTGACTTGTTGTTGCAAAGGTAGGATATTAGAAAGTCGTATGGTACATGTTACATCTATACGCGTTATATGAAATGACATGGTAAATTGTATGAGTTTGGAAGGATGTGAAATTGGGTATATGTCTTATGCTTGTTATAATTGACTAATGAAAGTCAAATGTGAAATATGCAATTGATATGATCTTTAACATGTACAATTGTGTATGCTAACGAGAATGTGAATTGGTGGCATGAAAGTAGAGGAATCATATCAAGATGGACTCAAGCATGGAAGGCTAACAGGTCAAGAGGAGGCAAGGAAGTGGATACGGACACGGATGCACAAGGTAAGTGATTTCCGAATCACTTCTTAGTTTGTTAAGTAAGGTTATGTTCTAGTTAATTAGGCATGATAATTGAAGTCAAATAAGAAGGGTTGTACGAAATTGATGATTTACGTTAAGTAGGCCGAATGGGTCAAAAATGTGGTTTTATTACTATACCGGAAGGGTTGTGTAAGTAATTGATTACGGTACTATAACCGGGTATGGGTAGAATTGTACATAAGTACGCTAACCAAGAATCGAAGACGCGGATTAATAGTCTAAAGACTCGGTTGTGAGTCATGGTTAATAGACAAACAATTTCGCATTTGAAATTGTATTAATAAAGTTTGCTTTCGTATAAATGAATGACATGAATAGGTTTAACGCATACCGGGTATCGGGTGCATAAATCCCAAGTACGAACCCCGGATAATGTAAAAGTATTATAGTTATAACATTTATGTAAGTTTGGGTTAAAACAAATGAGTAGTTTGACGAAAACATGAACGGGTCGAATAAGTGAAAGCGGGTATATAAAGCCGAGAGCTTTAAGTGAATATTTTCCTTAAACCGGATGTCGGATTTCAAGTTCATATGATAGAATGTGAATTTACAAGCATGTAGGAAGAAACGGGAGGTTAATCGGGTAAACGGTTCAAAAGTTATGCGCGTTTTAGTGCGTTCGGACGACGAAACGGAGCTGCAGAAAAATACATTTTCTAGAGGGCGTCGCCGACGGCCTTAGGGGCATCGCCGACGGGCTCTACAAACTCAGTTTTTGGCTGACGGGTTATTTGACTGTCTACGGAGGTTTTGGGCTACGGGTAATTGCAAGGGCCGTCGCCGACGGCCTCCCCATGTTCAAAAACCCGAAATTTGTTATCTAAGTTTATTTGGGTATAGTAGGCTTCGGTTTGTCATCCGTGGACCACGGCGGGCCTCCCAAACATGATTTTGATCGTTCCTTTGATGTTTATGGGCTATAAATCTAAGTCTAAGTACCATGTAATTAATGTATGGATATATAAGAGGTATGTAAGATCTTGGACGTGTACGTAAGAGTGTATGTACATATGTAGACGTGTAATTAAGTATATATGAAGGTACTATGAGTGTATGCAAGTAAGTAGAGACGTAGTAATGCATGTATGTATGTAGATGTGTATTTATGTATATGTGAATATACGTATGTGTATATGTACGTATGTAGTGACGTAGTAATGTATGTGCGTATGTAGATGTGTATTTGGTATATATGAAGGTACGTATGAGTGTATGCAGGTATGTAGAGATATAGGAAGGTATGTACGTATGTAGATGTGTATGTATGTATGTAATAATGTATGTATGCATGATTTAGATACGTCGAGTAATACATTATTAATAGTGTGCCTTGAGAATGAAAGTAATGCAGGTACATTATTGAAGCCTCACCAGAATATGGATACGCAGATGAAATGCTTAAAGTTAGAAAGATAACGAAATGGGAAGTGTACGAGATTGAATCTTGTTTATGTATTGTGTACTAATGTTATGAATGTATGTGGTGAGTGCAGGTTGTACGAATCACGGGCGGTTATCACGAGGAATAGAGATCGAAGACCGAGTCACAAGATAGATTGTACGGGAATAATTGAGTATGTGCTTTAGCAAACAGGACTTATACTTTATTTTTGTAAAAGATACAAATTAAAACGAACTTTCAAGTAGGTCAAGACGTTTGTAATGAAAGAAATTTTATGGCACGAATTTCCGCTGCGACTTTTGTCAAATACGTATTAGGGCCTAACACATCCTCTGGCTCAGAACAACCCTGCGCATTCAACTCCATATAAGCTCTTTTCTCCTTATTCCACCTGGACAAGTCCTTTGCCTCTCTGTCCCTTTTTACACTTGCTTTTGCTTCAGTAAGTGCATTTGTGGTAACATCAATCTTTTTGCTTCCATCTGGGAAGGGAATCTTTTTAGTCATTGCATCTTTTTCTGGTTCAATATACAGACCATCATCTATTCCCTTCTTCTTCCACTCCTTGATTTTCTCCTCCTTTTTGGCATTATCTGGGGGTAATTGATCAATCAAGAGAACAGTGGGAGGAGCAGTGCCAGTGATGTTCAAGAGATGGGCCTTTATAGCCTTGATGTCTGCTTGGGTGTTTCTAAACCTGGACTCCATTATGTTTTTCAGCTCTTGTGCATGTATTGCATGTTGCTGATCAACTGTTTGTCTTTGTTGTTGGAGCAGGGGTTGAAATAAACTCCATAACTCATTTGCACCAGGTGCTTGTGGTGGAGCAGATGCTTGAGTTGGAACAGCAGTGGGTTGCACCTGTTGAACTTTCAACAACTGTTGCAGCATTTCTTTGATTTCTGCAACAGAGGTATCCAGTTTGTCAATTCTACCTGTCAATTCTTGGTACTTTAAACCATCACCCAACTTAATGGGATCATCTGATTTCCCACTAACAGTGGTTTGAATAGTGGTTGACTTAGGGAATGTATTCCAATAGTCATCCACTGATGCCCCTTTTTCTTGGTACTGGGGACCTCTTCCCTCAACACCTGATAACCTTTTGATGGTACCAGTAGTCAAAACAAACTTACTAGTAGTTATCAGAGGTGCTATAGAAGGAATTGCCTCCAAGGAAGTGTTATTGATGTAACCACTCTCCAAATGCAAACCAGTGGGTTCAGCACTTGTAGTGGCTGCTTCACTTGGATTACCACCAAGAGTTACTTGTAACTCAAGGGGTGTAACCTCCTCAGGTCTTGTTGGTGGGTTAGCTATGATTTATACATCAGACCCAGTCATTTGTTGAAGTATGTTCAGATCGTTCTGTATTCCTCCGCTGCCATCTTCGCTTTTTGGCTCCTTGTCATTTGATCGTGAGTGAGAAGGACTGGTTTGTGCCTGGTTCAGATCTATAGCATCCAACAGTAATTTAGTTGGTGGGGGAATTGTGGATGTGACGTTGGGTGTAGAAAGAGAATTGGCCCCGGGCATTGGGCTGTGGATGATGGAAGCAAGTGATTCCAGAGCATCATATAGTGGTGTCCCTATTTGTACAACCTGTTCTTTTTTTAGAAGAAACAGGAGGAGTTTCAGCCATGGGTTGAGATATTTGTACCAACTGTTGTGAGGAAGTAGCAGCAGTGGTTTCTTGTGACTTTTGTGCTGTCACTGGTAGTAGCTCTGGTATCTCATCCTCCAGAGTTGCCTTTTTGATAGGTTTGGGGGGGTTTTTGAGTTTTCTTTTGCTTTGGCTTTTTGGTAATTTTAGGTGTGGGTTTCAAAGCAGTTGTTTTGCTACTTTGATCACCTTGAGCAGTGGGCTCAGCAACAGATACCTGAGGAGCAGTGGTAGCTGCTAAAGTCTGCTTAGGCACCTCTGCTTGTGTTTTGCAAGGTGTTGACATTCTTGTAAAAGTTTCATCAGTTAAGTTGTTTATTTGAAAAGATACACCTTGTTTTATTGCAGCAGCATCATCCTTACCAAGTTTCTTTTCAAAATAGTAGCTTAAAAATCTTGGAAAAAGTAAGAATGGCTTTTTATCAACATTTTTAACCAACTCATTAAAGATATCCTGGGAGTAATTGAAATTTTCATTTTGAAGAATAGCATATCCCAGGTTTTGAATCTTTAATGGAATTTCATTAAAAGAAGTGGTTTTGTTTGACACACACATAAGCAGGGTATGGAACAGAAATCTTGTTGCAGGTGGAAAATTACCTTTTTGTAAGGTATCCTTTTTTAATTTGTTCTGCATACCCCATTTCAAGGAAATCAGTTTTTAACTAATTTTGGGGAAAAGATCTTTTACCTTGCTGATCATTGAGTTCAAAGACTTCCGAAATGGATTGTGGTGTGATTTTGACTGGTTTACCCATAAGAGAAGAGTTAATAGCTATGACATCCTCGCCTTGTTTGTCAAGGGTAATATTCTTCCAAAACTCTCTTTGAGTGTCCACGTAAATTGGAGCATTTGCTGTTAACAAAGTTTTGTACTTTGATGCAGACCTGATGTCAATGATGGAATCGAAAGCATCAGTGGTGCCTGGTTTTGTCAAAAGACCCAGATAATTGTGTGGTGATTTGTATGGGATTTCGATGGGTGTAGCCTTTGGAGTGGCCTTTTTACGAGAAGATTTTGAAGTGGGTGTTGCAGATGACTTCGATTTTGTCATTTTGGAGAAGACGATCGAAGAAGGTTGTGAAGAAATTTGAGGAAATGAGATGAAAACTGCTTTGAGAAAGGAATTTTTAAGAATTCAATTCGACAGTAAACCCCTGTTTGGGGTTTTGAAGGGGGGTTTTATAGAGAAAGAGTGAATGCTGATGTGGCAGCGGTTACAAAGGTCTGACCACTATGTACTGTCCACGTGCCAACCCCTGATGAAGAAAACGACAACTCCTTTTATGAAGACCACTGATGAAACAAGATCAGTGGGCATAACTGGAACAATGAGAGCAGTGGGTGATTTTTACTATCCGTGGATAGCATATCAGTGGATAAAACACTGATTTTGAACAGTGCTTATCAAAGAAATGAGAGAGCAGGGGTTGACTTTCAGCAGTGGACAGATTTTTAAGTAGAGCAGACTTTTGAACAAAGCAGTGGTTATGGCAGACTTTTAAGGATTTTAATGAAAAATTCATTTTTAGCTATTTTTAAGGATGGATTTTTTATTTTCTAAAAACATTTTAATGCTTTTATTCATAGAAAAATAGGATTTTGCCTGTTATTCCATGTTTAGCATGCCAATCCTAGAGATTAAGCTTTCAAAGGTGGATGTGTCTAATGTTTTGGTTAGCACATCTGCCAGCTGGTCCTTGGTTGGAACATGGTGCAGAGAAATCAAACCTTTTTCATAGCAATCCCTCACAAAGTGATGTCTGATGTCAATGTGCTTGGTGGTTGAATGGGAAACTGGATTTTTGATGATATTTTCTGCTGCCTGGCTGTCCAACATGAGTGGTGTCTTTAAGGCAGTGATACCAAAATCCAGCAACTGATTTTGAAGCCAGAGCAGTTGGGCTGTACAGCTTGCAGCAACTATATATTCTGCCTCAGCAGTGGATGTGGAAACAGCTGCTTGCTTTTTGCTTTGCCAAGACACTAAGCAACTGCCTAGGAATTGGAACCCTCCTGAAGTAGACTTCCTTGTCTTGTCACATCCAGCAAAGTCACTATCTGAGAAACCTGAAAGCTCAATTTTACCATCAGCTGGATACCAGATACCAAGTGTGGGAGCACCTTTTAGGTATCTGAATATCCTTTTTACATTAATAAGGTTTGACTTTCTAGGGGCTGATTGGGATCTAGCACAAACACATGTTGCAAACATGATGTCTGGCCTGGATGCAGTTAGGTACAATAAAGACCCAATCATGCTTCTATACGAAGTTTGATCAACCAATTCATCCTTCTCATCAGATATGACTACTTTATTGGTTGCAATGGGTGTACTGCAGGGCTTACAATCATCCGTCTCAAATTTCTTCAATAGTTCTTTGGCATATTTGCCTTGATGGATGAAAGTGCCATTTTGCAGTTGCCTTACTTGGAGACCAAGAAAGCACTGGAGTTCACCCATTGCACTCATTTCAAACTCAGCTGTCATGAGTTGCCTAAACTCTTCACACATTTTATTACATGTGCTTCCAAAGATGATGTCATCCATATAAATCTGGACAATCATCAAATCCTTTCCTCTCCATTTTAAAAACAGTGTTTTATCTATTCTACCTCTTGTGAAACCAATGGAAAGTAGAAAGGTGGAAAGAGTTTCATACCAGGCCCTTGGTGCTTGTTTCAGGCCATACAAAGCTTTATTCAGCTTGTAGACATGATTTGGATTAAATGGATCCTCAAAACCTGGAGTTTAACAAACATAAACCTCCTCTTGTATCTTACCATAGAGGAATGCACATTTGATATCCATTTGGTACACCTTGATGTTGTGGTTGACAGCAAAGGCCAGAAATAGTCTGATTGCTTCAAGTCTTGCTATAGGGGCAAATGTTTCATCATAATCAATGCCCTCTTCTTGTCTGTACCCTTGAACCACAAGCCTGGCTTTATTCTTGACAACAATACCCCTTTCATCAGTTTTATTTTTGAAAACCCATTTTGTGCCAATAGGACTTACACCCTCTGGCAATGGAACAAGCTCCCAAACTTGTTGTCTTCTAAACTTTTGGAGCTCCTCTTGCATGGCTTCTACCCAGCTGTTGTCTTTTAGTGCCTCTTGGTACTTGACTGGCTAATGGAGAGATAGAAAACCAGCAAAAAGACAAATGTTTTGGGATTGACTTCTTGTGAGCACCCCTTCATTGATGTTGCCAATAATTTGGTCTGGTGGATGAGATTTCAAGAAGATGAGCTCTCCTTGGTATGGAACAACGGCATTGAGTGGGGATGGCTGCAGATGTGAATCATCTGAGCTAACCACTGCTGGTGACTTTGATGATCCAGCAGTGGCTTCAAAAGGTGGTGGAATAGGAGTTAAAGGTGTGGACACATGCTGACTTTTATCCACTGTTTGAGGACTTTTATCAACAGAGTTTGATGATGTGGAAGCAGGGGTTACAGGGCTACTTCGGTCAACAACTGTTGAGGTAGCAATGGTTGAGCTTTGACAGCTGTTTGAACATCTGCTGCTCTTCCCATTGTGGCAGACTTTTGTTGAGGAATGATGATCTCATACCCATAGTCTGGAGATGAATCCTCTGATGGACCTGCACTGTTAGTCTTGACAGCAGTATTTTCAAAAGTGAATTTATCAAGATCAAACAATTCTGCGGGGTTTGTTGGGATTTTCATTGATGAAAGTTCATTGAACTTTACATTCAAAGTCTCTTCCACTGTTTTGGTCCTTGTGTTAAACACTATGTAGACCTTAGCAGTGGTAGAATATCCCAGATGATAACCACAATCAATTTGAAGTATGAAATCAATGGCTTTATTTTATACAGCAGTTCTTAGGCAGTCTTTTGATGCCTGGGGTTGATTAAAACTCTGTTTGGACATAGCAAGTAGTGTTTACTGCCTCTGCCCAAAAAGTTAATGGCAAACCTGAATCAGCAAGCATGGTTCTGGCAGCCTCAATCAAAGTTTTGTTCTTTATTTCAATAACCCCATTTTGTTCTGGTGTTCTTGGAATGCTGTATTGCCTCACAATTCCTTTTGACACACATAAATCATCCAACTCCTTGTTCCCGAACTCTGTGCCATTGTCACTTCAGAAGATTTTTACTGGAAGGTCAAACTGCTTTTCAACCTGTTTCATAAAGTCTTGCAGAATGCCTGCAGTCTCATATTTTGAGTGTAAAAAGTAAGTCCATGTAAACCTAGAAAAGTCATCAACAATAACCAAACAATACCTCTTTTTCTTAAGACTCATGACTTTAACTGGGCCAAACAAATCCATATGAAGCATTTGCAAACATTTGGTTGTTTTGGACTCATCAATGGATTTGTAGGAGCTTTTATGTTGTTTTCCTTTTAGGCAGGAAACGCAATGCTCAGGACAGGTGAACAGTTTTTGAGGTAGACCTCTTACTAACCCCTGTTTTGAAATGGCAGTGATTGTCTTGAGATTTGTGTGCCCCAATCTCCTGTGCCATAATTCTGTCTCTTTGTTTGATGCAGCTGAGAACAGACAGGCATCAGTTCTGGGGCTCTCTTTTGACATATCCACCACATAAACATTGCCACTTCTTTAAGCAACAAGTTTGGTTTTTCCAGTTTTTATTATTGCTTCAATATTTTCAACCATTTATGGTCCAACAATCCTACAACACTCCTTTGTGAAGAATGATCCATACCCCTTGTCACTCATTTGTGAAACACTAAGGAGGTTGAATTTTAGATTGTCTGTCAGATTGACATTTTCAAATTTTATATTACCAGACTGTACTGTACCAGACCCCAGAACTTTCCCTTTACTATTATTACCAAAGGATATATCACCCCCTCCATGGATTTTGAAATCTTTGAGAAGGGCTTTACATCCTGTCATGTGCCTGGAGCCTCCACTATCTACATACCAAAGGCTATCTAAGCGTGCAGAAGCTCCCTGCACATGAAGTATAAGGATTAGTTCATTAGGGTCTCCAAAGCCAATAAGGCTTTGGATGGGGTCTCAACAGTGTCTGGGATGAGTTCAGATGCATGGGCAGTGGTTAGGTCAGGGGTTTGGACAGTTTTAGGATTGTTTCTCTCTAACCACTGTTGTGGGTTTTGACCAATCACCTGTTGATACCCAAAAGGATGCATGTTCACTCTTGGTTTAGAGGGCCTTTTGTAGGTCTCATAAACATGTGGGATCCTTTGGTATGGTGGTTGTCCCTTGCCCCTTCTGTATTGGTTGGCAGGGGGTGCATCAGTCACTTGAACATCTCTTTGGACAGATGTTTGATTCAGCTGTTTTGTAACAGCTGTTTGGACTGGCACAAATAGTGGTTGATTCTTGGTGAATTTGACAGATGATGTTGATGGACTCAAGGATGTTTTAGCAGTGTATTCATTCTTTTTCACATCAAAGTTTTTGAGATACACACATTCTTGAGTTTTGTGGTTATTTTTTACCACTGATGGTGCAGCTTTCAGCAGGTACAATGACACTTGTTTTGTTTAGATCATATGCTTTTAGATGATAACAGTCTTTTGTTAGATGATTTCTCTTTTCACAAAAATCACAAAACAGGTTTTTGATCTTTTCTCTTTTCTTCCTTTTCTCAGATTCCTTAGCAACAGAGTTTTGAACCATTGTTGGGATATCTTTGATAGGAATGACCTTTGCTTTTGGAGCTGTGACACCATCAGTGGTTGTGAAATCCATGGGCTTAAAATTTTCAAGAATGTCACACTCATCAGACCATGTGGGTTTAAATTGGTATTTCTCAATTTCCTCAAAAGTTGAGGACCCCACAGATCTTTCCAAAGTGATTTTGTTACCAAGTTTGTCGGTTATTTTAACCTCTTGGCCATTCTTGTTGGTTGGTTTAATTTCAGATGAACCAGCTTGTTTTGCAGCAGTGTTTACAAGATCATCATATTTTCTATATCCTACACCAAACTTGACATTGCTTTCAAGCTGTTTCTCAAGCATAACCTCATACCCTTTACAAGATTCCACCCATCTTTCACAAGTGATCTGGGTGGACTCCAATTCCTTTTTACAAACTTGGTATTTTTCTACCATAGTTTGGAGTTGAGTTTTGGTTATGCTTTGCTCTTCTTTAAGACTGCTGGTTTCTTTGTCTTTTTCAGCCAATTTGTTTCTAAGTTCTTTTAATAACTTTTCAAATTTGACTTCATCAGTTAAGACTTTATCCCTAAGGTTTTCATTTACCTCTTTGATGTTAGCAAATGCAATAATGCATTTGTCTTAACACAGTTTTTCAAGAACTTGAGGTGATACCTTAGCAGCAGCCATCATGGCACAATCACATTGATGATCACCTTCTTCATCAGCTCTAACTTCTTTCTCACCTGCTTTCTTCTCTTCCTCTTCTTCTTTGTCTTCTTTGGACCAAGGGTCAGTCAGTGGTTCAATCAGGGTTTCTGAATTTTCTCCCAGCAGTAGTTCACCAGCAACTGCAGTAACCACTGCTTCAGCCACTTTATCCACTGTTTCAGCACTTAGCTGTTCACCTTCAGTTTCTACCCCTTCTGGTATTGACTCTAATGCCATCAAACAAAATTCATCATTAGAAGGATCATTAAAAGCATAGAGTGCAAAATGTTCATCACCAAGCTCATCAGGCATGCTGCTCCAGTTAACAAAGCCTTAGGTGAAAAAGCTTTGTTGATCTGGTTGTACGACTATTGGAGCAGCTTGTTGAGGTGCAGCAGGTTGCACTTGTGCCTGAGGGACAGGGGTTTGAACATACTGAATTTGTGGAACAGTGGTTTGAACATAATAAACAGGCACAGGGGTTGCAGCATAGTGAGCAGTGTTAACATGGGCTGCAGGGGTATATTGGGTATAGTGCACAGTGCTTTGATGTTGTGGTCTAGGATTTGAGCTGGGATGAGTTATTATTGGACCAGTGGTTTGACTCCTGCATTCCCTAGCAAAATGACCTAGCCTATTGCACTTATAGCACTTAATTTTTGACTTATCCAACCCCACTTTTAAATTCCCATGTAACCCTGGGAATTTTCTCCCTGTTCTTTTGTAGAATTTGCTTGTTCTTACACTAAGCAAAGCCAATTGATGCAAAATGTCCATCTCTTCTAAGTCATTAGGATCAAAGTGTTGCAAATAATTGAGTTCAAAGCACAAGTTATCTGATATCTGGTTTTCACAATTTGCAGTAAAAGCATAATTTGCAGAGTGAGAATCAGGGTTGTTGAAACTTCCACCAGCAGTTATATCAATAAAGTGTTCATAACCCTGATCCTTCCTACTGCTACCAGATTCTTCCTGACCAAAAAGAGCTGTGCTGCCAAATGAATAATCATCAGCAACTTTTCCAGACTCTTGCAACTTCTTTTTCTGGTTTAACTCCCTTTCATAGGTCAGGAGTCTACCATGAAGTTGGGTCAGGGTCAGATCTTTGAACTCAGCAGAGTTTCTAGTGATAAATGCAATGGTGTCCCATTTTTCTGGCAGTGATCTAAGGAACCTGCTATTTTGAGTTGAATTTGGAAATGTAACTTTAACAAGCCTTAGTTCACTAATGAGACAACTGAATCGCTCAAACTGCTGAGTCAGTTATTCACCCTTGATGTGACAAAATGTTTCATACTGCTGATTCAGAATTTCCCTATTGTTTTCAATAACTTCTTCCGTTCCCCCAAACTGTTCCTTCAATGCATCCCATAGCTCTTTGGCACTGTTACAATGTAACAGTCCAGCATAGATCTCATTGGGTAATGTAGATGCTATGATGCAAAATGCTTTGGCATCGAGTTCGAACTTTTGAAAACCAGTTCCAGTATAATTTTCAGTTGGTTTAGGTACGAACTTCTTTGCATCCTCAGCACTTGGCACCATAGGAACATGGGGACCAAAAACAACAGACCTCCAACATCCAGTGTTCTGTTGAGCAAGGATGTGACCCATCCTTCTCTCCCAGATGTTGTATTCATTACGTTTAAGCATGGGTGGTTTGAAAAGAGAGCCAATGTTATTCTTATCATCTTGTGATTGTGACGTCATCCTGGTTGTTTTATAGGCACTGATTAATCAACTTTGATGGTGATTAAACCTTGTTCTGTTTTTCAACAAAACGAACAAACTATCAGTATCAACGATTGTGAGCTGAACTATTTATGTCAAAATGATTGTTAAATCAAATTTGACTGTCCAAGCTCTGATACCAATTGTTAGGATCTGAGTTTGGTTTTGATTGTGTTTTACATTTGAATTAAAATGATCAATGAATGAGTAGTGTAGCGGAAAATAATGGAAACAAACTTTTCACAATCAAACAGGAGAATTGCTTTGACACACATTTTCAACAATGAATCGAATGCTTAAATTTATTCCAAACACCGATTACACTTGCATATATGTAACAAACTCCCCCTCAGCTTGAGCTCACTGTGATTTGTTCATACAGGAAGAAGATGGTAAAGAGCTAATAGAATAGTACAGGGTACTGTTCTATTTATAGGCACGGACAAACCACTGTGGCATCTTTGCTGACGTCACCATGAAAGTGACATCTAACCTCCTAACAAACTCTAACCTCTGATCTATACAAGTACTGCTATGCTAACAACTGTTATTACAATACATTACATAAAGACAAACTAAACTACTGCTGAAGTCTTCCACTGATGTGAACCCAGCAGCTCTTGATATGACCCAGCAGTGCTTGACTCAAGACAGTAGATTGAACAGTAGATCTTTAGTCTTCATCAGCCTTTGACTTGATCAGCAGTTGTAGGTCAGCAGTTGTGCAGATCAGTAGATAGGAGGTTAGCAGATGTTGAAACCACTTTCAAGGGGAGAGACTTGTTAATATAACATCTGCTTATTCTGGTTCCACTGCTCTGATCCAGTTTTGGCTTTAATTATCTGTTCCTTTGATAGGGTTCAATCCCAACATATAGACAGATCGCGATGACTCGATCCAAGCGAGAAAGAGGGTCAGACCAAGTCTTGAAAAGCAAATTGGGTAAACTGGGTGATGAGATCGTTTTCGAACTCAGTTCGGCGGTACAAGCGAAGCAATAAGCAATACACGATGATCGATAACACAACATAATAAGCGAAGACGGCGGCGATCAGCGAAGAGCGATAAGTGATGGCGACGAGCGGTAGTGACAACCGTCGAGCAATACACGACAGTCGAGGCATTTACAAGCGTTAGAGTTTATTCAATTCGATTAGATTGAGCAACACCACAAATATTAACCCCACATGGCCTTTTTCCATGAAAGTCTGTTAATACGACTAAAACACTACCCTGTTTCAGCCCTATTAGTTCCGTCTCGTGAAGCGAGGTCATGTGTGCTACATAACACAGTTGACACAAATAGCGTTAAGCGATAGCGGCTGGCGATAAAGGTATCGAAGCGATGAGACAGGCGCGAAAGCGTTAAAGCGAAACGCGGTGAGTGATTAGCGTTACTCGTCATGCGATCCACGATAAGCATTACACAATATGCGATGAGCGATACATGATGAGCGCTAAGTGATAAACACACAGTAAGCGATGCACAATAGGCGGTAAGCGATAAGCGATAGTGCGATACACACAATAAGCGATAAGCGAAAACACACCATAAGCGACTTGCGATTGCGAGATAGATTCCAGCGATTAATGCGATTGCGAGCGTGTTGACTTACGAAAAGTGTCACACCCCAAATTTCCACGTATTACCGGTGGGCCCGTTAGGGGAGTATCGTGACGTGGTTAATAACATATTAGTCAAACAACACAATATTTAAATGCACAGCGGAAGCAAAGTATAGATTCGTTTCAACCAAACAATATTGTAATATTAAGTATCACAAGTAGTCGAATATAAATCCACAGGTAGATCAAGATAAAAGGAAACAATGTTCAACAGTCTATGACATCCAAGCTTGCGAGACTTATTGTGGATGCTAGGAGAAAAGCCAGCCTATTACGCGTAGTACCTGCACTTAACCTTTTTGAGAAAATACGTCAGTTTACACTGGTAAATACAATCAACCGACTCATTTTGAAAAGAGTTTATGAAAATGAATTTAAGGCACAAGGCACAAATAATATTTTATAACTTGGGATAATTATTAGAATATAATACTTGTAAAGGATTTACATGTTTCTTATGCGTTCAGTAGCCCGGTTCGAGCCAGGTTAAAGATCAATAGACACACCACATTATTATATGAGACACCGACGGGCGTACGCCTACGCCCCGTGCTTAGGTCGTGGCCATTTCGTAAAATGATGCCAGGGATATCCGGGACATGGTCATTAACCCCCCAAAGGCTTTAAGCAAACAAAACAATTTAAACGAGACATTTCAATACTTTAACCATCATATAATTAAAGATTCAATGCCCGACCAAGCGGTATTTTATATACCGTACCCCAAGCCCGTATAGGGAAAATAAGTTAAAAGTATTTACCTGAGCAAGTATAAATCACAATCAGCGAGTGCAAGTATCTTTTACCGGGTCTCCTACTCTGGAACGAAGGTTTATAATAACCTATTAGAATCCTAACGGGTCTTTGATTAAGTCTAAACTTAGACCGGTTAGTTTTAAAGGAATATACGGTTCGAACGCATGATTAAGCGAAGACCGGAATAGAATGTGATTTAGACCCGAAAAGTTTGAAGACTTGTTTAATATGGGTAAACTAAACACATTCTGGAATTTGAGATTAAACTGATAAGGTTTGACCCGTTTCGGCTAATTTATGTAAACTAGTTACATAAACCGAACCGAACGCGCACGAAGCGTAACGGGTAACCATAAGAGTCCTAAACAGGTTTCCTAAGTTAACATGCCTTAAATATGTTGTGATATCAGTAGGATACCTTCCATTATGCCCAAAACGAGTTTAACCTATAATTAAGCCCCGTAAGGGTATTTTGGTCATTTTAAAGATTATAAAAGGGATTAATTTAGCTTCTGTGATTCGGGTCTGAATTAATCAGTAAAATAATTTATTTTAACTGGTTACCTCAGTTGGTAATAAGTCTTATGTGACAAAATGGTTTTAAACTCAAACTATGCGTATAATACGCGTATAAAGCCGTTTTAAGCGACGTACGGTTAAAATAGGATTCTGAGTTTTCTGATCAGCATAACTCCTAATCTAGACCTCCAACTGATGTGAAAATTTAGGGACATGTTTTATAATCAGTAACAAAGTTTATTGTATTTTCACATTTCCAAAATTCTCGTTGTATGGTCATAAGGGCATTATGGTCCATATTTAAGCACTTAACGGAAACGTCGGACAATTAAGGATTTAAGTGGTATAAACGCAGAGGATTATACAATCATGTAACTAGGTCCTAATGGAACTTTAAGGCATGTCTAAACCTATCAAAACCGGGTTAGAACCGAAGTCAAAGCAGAAAGTCAAACTATGCGCCTTTCGGTTCCGAATCGATCTTAAACAGAAAGTTGTCGAATCAAACAAGCTTGGACAAGTTCTTATACTTATTATCAGGTTATATGAATGATAAAATAGGTTACACGCCTTTTACATCGTTAATTATGCATTAAATCAAAGTTTACATTTCTGTTGACTTTTTCTAATCATCTTTGACTCGACAAACAACCTAGTTAGGATGGGAATCAGTGGGTGCCCTTTTAAGGGTTTAAAGCCCCCATAATTACCAACTTATAACTACCTTAAGTTTGCCTAATCACTGGACCGTTAGCAATTTATCGTTAAGTCAAACCGTAATTACGACGGTTTGACCTCTAGGCTAATAACTAAGCAAGACTTAATTAAGAAGGGTTAAACATACTTACAAGAGTCTAATGAACGATTTATGATGCTTGAGGATGGTCCTTATGCTCCAGAAATGCTCAGATGATGATGTTGGAAGAAATGATCACATGTTGCAACAATGCACTTCTTTATATATAGTGGGTTTTGATCACATAAGATCATGCCAAAGGAGTCTAGGGATGTTCCCTGATGTTAAACATGTGTCCCTAGGCCTAAAAACCATTTATAGTCGCCAATGGTATGCAAAACAATCGATCTAAGTCGGTTACAAGGCTGAAACAGGCACCTGTCATGTTTCTGTCGCTGGTACCTGTCACACGGCCCGCGTAAAGATCTGTTAAGTCTTACGCGGCCCGCTTGGGCCTCCGGTTCAGGTTACACAACTTTCAAATTTTGCATTTTTTTGGCCCTTGGTCCCCCGAAAGGTTGCTTTCACTTCATTTCTTGCATTCTAAACCTTTAATATTGACATTTAGGGGCTTTAAGACTTATACCCACTTTGTGAAGTCCTTGGCCACTTGGTGTTTACCCGAAAACTCATAATTTCCATGTTGACGCTTCTAACCCCTCGCACACGAATTTTATCATAACTTTCTCATACGATAACGAAACTTGGTGATATTTTTATCACACATTCAAGTGAGCATAATTAATCGTTACAAAGCTTCGAGTTTGCTAAAAGGTCACTCAGAGGTATATCTTAAACATGTTGACACATTTAACCCCCGTAGTTTGTAATCTCTCACTTTCTTTCACAATTAGTTACGTATGATCCATGATTTATTCGTTTAAGGTTATAAACATCATGAAGGATTATTGTTAAGTATATTTATTCATTGTTGACACTTTGAACCCTATATTTACATAGTTTCATTGTTTGTCAACTTTAGTCCCTCGAAAGTATTCTTTCACACGTTCAAAGGTTATAACACGTGTCAACACATTATAGGACGTAAATTTTCGAGGTGTTACATCCTCACCCCTTTAAAAGAAATCTCGACCTCTAGATTTACTGAAACAAATGAGGGTATTTCTCTTTCATAGTGGACTCTACCTCCCACGTGTATTCGGGACCTCTACGGGCATCCCATTTGACCTTTACAATCGGTACATGCTTCCTTCGAAGCTTTTCAACCTATCGATCCTCGATCGACAATGGTTTTTCCACAAATTTCAAGCTCTCATCTATATGCACATCCGTATGTGGTATGACCAGTGATTCATCAGCGAAACACTTTTTCAGATTGCAGATGTGAAATACATTGTGAATTCCACTGAGCTCTTCTGGTAAGTTTAGCTTATAGGCAACTGACTCGACATGTTCGATAACCTCGAAAGGTCCTATGTATCTCGGGCTTAACTTACCTTTCTTACCAAATCGCATCACTCCCTTCCAGGGTGATACTTTAAGCAACACCTTGTCACCTACTTCGAAGTGAAAAGATTTACGCTTTGGATCTGCGTAGCTTTTCTGCCTATCTCGGGCAGCTTTGAGACGGTCACGAATCTGGACAATCTTGTCCGTCGTTTCAAAGACTACCTCTGGTCCTGATAATTGGACATCTCCAACTTCCGCCCAACAAACGGGCGTTCTACACTTTCTACCGTATAAGGCCTCGAAAGGCGCAGCCTTAATGCTGGTATGGTAGCTATTGTTGTAGGAGAAATCGATTAACGGCAGGTGGTTATCCCAACTACCACCCAAGTCAATCACACATGCACGAAGCATGTCTTCGAACGTTTGAATAGTACGCTCACTCTGGCCGTCCGTCTGAGGATGGTAAGCCGTACTAAAATTCAAACGCGTGCCCAAAGATTGTTGGAAGCTTTTCCAAAAATGTGACGTGTATCTAGTATTTCTGTCAGAGATAATAGACATAGGTATGCCATGTAAAGCTACAATCTTATCCACGTACAACTGGGCTAACATGTCGGAGCTGTAAGTCTCCTTAATGGGTAGGAAATGTGCTGACTTAGTCAGTCTATCAACTATCACCCATATTGTGTCATTTCCTTTCCTTGTCTTGGGTAACTTGGTGATAAAATCCATAGTTACCATTTCCCACTTCCACGTAGGAAGTTCATGCTGTTGTAGTAAACCTGACGGTTTCTGATGTTCTACTTTTACTTGCACACACGTCAAGCATTTAGCTACATAGGCGGCTACAGACTTTTTCAAGCCTATCCACCAATAATTTGCCCTTAGATCCTGGTACATCTTATCTGCTCCAGGATGAACGGAATATTTAGAGCTATGGGCTTCCTGGAGGATAACATCTCGGAGTCCTCCATAAATTGGAACCCATATTCGTCCATTCAATCTCAGAATTCCGTCCTTGCTAAGAGATAACTGCTCCTCAGTTACTCCTAGCTTTTCGTTAGGATAGTTAGCTTCCAACACAGCTTCCTTCTGTGAAGCTAACAACCTTTCATTCAAACTGTTCTTTATTTCAATGCTCTTGGCATTGATTCGAATGGGTTTCACCCTTTCCTTCCGACTCAAGGCATCGGCGACTACATTCGCCTTGCCGGGATGGTATCTTATTTCACAATCGTAATCATTCAAAGTTTCCATCCAACGGCGTTGCCTCATGTTCAAGTCCTTCTGATTGAATAGATGTTTAAGGCTCTTGTGGTCAGAATAGATCACACATTTTATTCCATATAAGTAGTGCCTCCAAAGTTTTAGTGCGAATACAACGGCACCCAATTCCAAGTCATGGGTGGTGTAATTCTTTTCGTGCACCTTTAACTGGCGTGAAGCATAGGCAATGACTTTTCCTTTCTGCATAAGCACACATCCCATCCCGGTGTGTGATGCATCACAATAAACTACAAACTCCTTAATTCCATCAGGCAATGTCAGTACTGGAGCATTGCTCAACTTTTGTTTCAGAATATCGAAGGATTCCTGCTGCTTAGGACCCCAGTCAAACTTAATCTTCTTACGCGTCAGCGAAGTCAGGGGTGCAGCAATCCTTGAGAAGTTTTCAATGAATCGTCTATAGTATCCTGCCAAACCTAGGAAGCTACGAATTTCTGTAGGCGTCTTTGGCTCTCTCCAATTCATGACAGCTTCAACTTTAGCAGGATCTACTTGGATACCACGCTCACTAACAACATGTCCGAGAAATTGGACTTCTTGAAGCCAGAATTCACACTTCGAGAACTTGGCATAGAGCTTTTCTTTATGAAGTAGTTCCAAAATGCAGTGAAGATGCTTCTCGTGGTCAGCTTGGTTCTTCGAGTAGATGAGGATATCATCGATGAAGACGATGACAAATTTATCCATGTAAGGCTTGCAAACGCAATTCATGAGGTCCATGAATGCGGCAGGTGCATTTGTGAGCCCAAAAAGCATCACTAGGAACTCGTAATGACCATAACGAGTCCTAAATGCAGTCTTCTTTACGTCTTCATCTCTAACCTTCAGTTGGTGATAGCCTGACCTTAAGTCAATCTTAGAGAAGAAACTTGCCCCTTGAAGTTGATCGAACAGATCGTCGATTCTGGGCAAAGGATGTCTATTCTTGATAGTGACCTTATTAAGCTCACGGTAG
This sequence comes from Helianthus tuberosus, assembly GCA_030545235.1. Classification (NCBI taxonomy): domain Eukaryota; kingdom Viridiplantae; phylum Streptophyta; class Magnoliopsida; order Asterales; family Asteraceae; genus Helianthus; species Helianthus tuberosus. Next base: position 16,642 of record JARYGA010023767.1, on the reverse strand, counting down.
TCGATGCACAGACGCATCGATCCATCCTTCTTCTTGACAAATAAAACTGGTGCTCCCCAAGGAGACGAACTGGGTTTGATGAAACCTTTGGCTAGCAAATCATCTAACTGCGTTCTCAATTCCTTTATCTCTGTTGGTGCCAACCTATAAGGCGCCCTTGCAACTGGTGCTGATCCAGGAATGATGCCAATTCTGAATTCTACTTGCCTATCTGGTGGCAAACCAGGTAGTTCTTCAGGAAAAACTTCGGGGTATTCAGAAATGATGGGGATATCCCCAATCTTGGGCTTCGGCTCATCCATAATCACTTGTGCCATGTAGATGACACAACCCTTCTTCAAACACTTAGAGTCCTTGAGCATAGACATTTGCTCAGGCAGCCCATACTGGGTATCTCCCTGGATAGTAAGTGATTCACCAGACTGAGTCTTGATCACCACTTGCTTTTTATTGCAAATAATCTGGGCCTGGTTATGAGATAACCAGTCCATACCCAAAACTATGTCGAAACCGGCTAGTTTCAAAGGAAGTAGGGACAAAGGAAAAGAGTGGTTCTTAATGGATATGAAACATCCATCTAATAAGGTTGAGGCGGTTTCTAAAGTGCCATCTGCTAGTTCCACCTCATACTTCACACTTAAGGTCTTAACAGGTAATTTCAACAATTCACAAAACTTATTATCTACGAACGACTTATCAACGCCTGAATCAAATAACACTCTCGCATAAACATCATTTACGAGAAAGGTACCTGTTATCACATTGTCGTCCTGGACGGCTTCCTTAGCATCCATCCTGAAGACCCTAGCATTGGTCTTCTTAGCCTCTTCAGGCTTCTTGGCGTATTTTGGGCAATTGGTCTTGATGTGCCCCTTTTCATTGCAACCGTAGCAGGTTGCATCCTTCATCTTTTTGCAATCCAAGGTCTTGTGTTCCTTGGACTTGCACAACCCACATGCAAAAGTTTTTGATTGTGAATGCGAGTTTGATTCATACCTGCACTTCCCGAAGTGCTGTCTCTTGCAGATTTTACATCTGGGTTTTTCACCCGACTGCTGACCATCCTTCCTAAATCCTGACCCCTTCTTGTGGTCATTGTTTCCCTTGTGCTTCTTGTCTGAACGTCGTGAGTTGTCATCCTCACGCTTCCTCTTTTCGGTATCAGTGTTCCTCTGCGATTTCTGCCTGACCGCATCCAAGGTAAGAGACAATGATATGTCCGCTGCAGACCGAAAAGTAGCTGGTCTGGAGGCCTTCACACTTGCCTTGATCTCCAGGGCCAAACCCCCAATGAATCGAGCTATACGTTTGGGTTCTGGAGTTACCAAATATGGAACCAACCTTGACAAGGTGTTGAAACTGGTAAGGTAGGCCTGACAGTCTAGGTTTCTCATGACCAGCGACAAGAAGTCAGCTTCAATTTTCTCAACCTCATGCTGAGGGCAGTAGTTTTCCTTGATTAGTGACATGAACTGTTCCCAGGTCATATTGTACAACGGGACTTTCCCCGTAGCTTGGATCAAAGATCTCCACCAAGCTAATGCTTCTCCCTTAAAAGACTGAGACACGAATTTCACAATATCCCTATTATTGCAACCACTGATATCCACAACCGTATCCATCTCGTCCAACCAAGTCATGCAATCTACTTCAGTGAAATCCCTGGGTTTGCACGAAACGAAGTACTTATAGGAGCAACCCTTATTACGAGGTTCTTGATTCTGTATGACTCTTTGGGATGGAGCACTCCTCTGGTTTGATGAGTGGTGAGAATTACTGTTGTGGGCAGTGTGGGTCCTGGAGGGTGTTCTAGAGTGTGGTGCAGATTGGGTCCTTGCATGGGTACCACTGGATTCATGGAGCTGTCTATCCATAGCTCGATTAACGGCATTATCTATCATTGCCTGTAATTCTGCACCCGCTACATTTACTCGGGCATTTTCATGCTATCTCCTTGGGTGACTATTGATCTCGTTTGAGTCGGCCATGTAGCTTGAACTGTTACATATTGACAATAATTTATTGGTGAGTTTATTATAGAATTGTCTTTTATGGCAATTTATTAACCGTGGTAAACGTAGACCATATATGGTTAATTTATTACTCACATTTATTTAGGATTTCTATTATAATTTATCCTAATTATAAAACAATAACAGTTTTATTAGCACATAAGGCCTAGTCACAGGGACAATTTTTAAGTTATAAGCCATGATTTCAGAGAATCAAGGCATGCTGGTTGAGTAAATTGCCATTTTAGTCCCTGAGTTTTGACCAAAATTGCCACTTTAGTCCAAATAGTTTTTTTCTTGCCATTTTAGTCCAAATAGTTTTGTTTTCTTGCCATTTTAGTCCAAATAGTTTTGTTTTCTGCCATTTTAGTCCCTGAGTTTTGTCATTTGTTGCCATTTTCATCCAACCCACTAACTCCATTCAAAAAAAATTATTTAACTTAGGTGAATTTTGGTCGAACCACATTTTTCTTTCTTTTTTTGCAGGTGCGATGGTATGGGGATGGTGTTGTGCCAGTTTACAGTGAAGATGATGGCGGTGGTTGTTGGTTTTACGATGATGACGGTGATGTTGGTTAATGACGTGGGTGGCGTAAAAGTGCCCGGTGGTGGTGGAAATGGTGGGTGGTGATGGTGGTGGGGTGGGTGGTGACGGTGCAGGGACTAACCTTCTATCATCGCCACCACCTGCCTGCACCGTCACCACCCACCCCACCACCTACCAGGGACTAAAATGGCAGAAAACAAAACTATTTGGACTAAAATGGCAAGAAAACAAAACTATTTGGACTAAAATGGCAAGAAAAAAACTATTTGGACTAAAGTGGCAATTTTGGTCAAAACTCAGGGACTAAAATGGCAATTTACTCCATGCTGGTTTGAACAAAGTTCATTACCCTTATCAGACAGGGTCACAGACTATTACTGTCTTTTGTCTCATATGAAAATGAGAAGGGCCCGCAGGCATTATATTACCAATGGATGGTAAAAAGAACTGATCATCTTTATTGATGATTTAAACCCATGATCTATAGATCATTAGTTTAGGTTAGGAATCTTTTGAAGAATCCTATTATAAGCATGACGTGTGTGATTTTGACGGATCACAACTGCCAGGAACGTTAACATGTTTTCAGATGTTAACAGGGATTTGAATCTTTTTAACGGGTTTTACCATCTTGGCCAGGTCTTAAAATGACATGCAGGCTAGGTTATACCTTTAAGATCCTTAATTAATAATTAAAATAGGCAGATAGATTTTTTAAAGGAATAATTCCGATTTATTTATTTCATATATAATTTAATTATGCATAACATAGCACAGATGAAATTTATAAACTTACATTCCATTAAAATTTAAAAGTAGTACACTTTGCCCTAAACGGGACTTTTCACAGAAACACTTGCCCTCGCAGGAGCTATACTGGAAATACAAGTCCTCGCAGGGACTGTTTGCAAAAATAAATGTCCACGCAGGGACTAATAAAGACAAGTCCTCGTAGGGACTAAGTACAAAGATAGATGTCCACACAGGGACTACATACACACATAAATAAGTGTCCACGCAGGGACTTGATTTAAACTAGGAAATACAATAATACATATTGGGATTTAACGATCCTGTTTCTTCTTTCCTTTTAGCAAACTTGCTAAGCCACTCATGAATCCTTGATTCTTCCTACGTTCCCTCTGGAAGTCTCGCTCAACCCTTTCCAGCCTTTGACGGAGATCCTCCTGCTCTGGTGGGGAAAACCGTGGTGGCCGGTGCTGTAGTGGTGGCTGAGCAGGTACTTGATACCCACGAGCTGGATGTCCCATTCCCCAAGGGGTTCCATATGGTCCCTCAGGATTATGGGCAAGGTAGTTGGATGCCACTTGGTAAGGATATTCAGCATAGTTATAGGTATGGTATGCTGGCGGTCCGTATGGGTTGTAAGCTGCTGGTGCAGTATAAGCAGGGATAGGGATGCCAAAACCCGATGGTGACGGCGCAATAGGTGCCGAATTCACCTCTGATACTGGAACCGAAGGTCCACCCATTTGTGGGTCTTCATATAGTGGCGGGTAGTGGCTGCCACTAGAGTGTTGAGGGGAGCTGAAATGAAAATCCCTCCTCGTGCTGACATCCGTGCGCCAGTCCTCCTACGTCTTGGTGGTTCTGGAGGAGCTAGATTAACTGGCGGCGGTGGAGGTGGTGGCGTGACTGCCACGAAACGCGGATCCCCAGAGGGATCTTGCTGCTGCTGTTGCTGCTGCTGGTGAGGCGATGAATGGTGAGATGGTGCAAAGTACCACTCATACTGGTTGAATCGTGTCTGGTAACTATCCGGACCTTGTTATGGTGATCCGTGAAAAGACGAACCATCAGAGATCTCAACAGGATGGTTCGGGGTTCCGGTTGCAGGTTCGACGGGATCTGTATCCTCGTCCATGTCCATCGCTTGATCACCGGAAAAGTGATCCTCCGCTCCTAGTGGGTTAAAGCCCCCTTGTTCTGGTAGGTAGTCTGTCGGGTTAAACTGGCCCCGAAAGACAGGAGTAGAGTCGCCGAAGGAATTGTGCGATAAGGATCGCTGTAGAGGTATGTATGAAGGTTGCGGGTTGTTGGGCTTATTCTCCGACTGAGGCCCATAGGAGTGATGATATGGAGGCGTTGAGCTATGCGACGTGGATCGTCTGGCAGGCTCCTCATAAATCCTCCAAGGTTCTTGCGGATCTGCACTCCTTGTAGAAGAAGGAGTTCGCCGGCGCGAAGGCCCGGCCTCGTCGTCGTTAGGGGCGCTGATTGGCTCCTTTCCTTGTCCTCCTCGCCTGAATCTTGGCGGCATTGTTAAACCTGTCAATATAAACAAAGGTAACAATAAGGATAACTAAAGGACAAAGTTAAAAGTAAAATAAAAATCTTTTGGATTATTCCTAAGTTCTTTGTCTAGACTCGAAGATTTAGGAATGTGCAATTGTGTCATTGAGATTAAACACAAAAGGCTAGTGTTTAATTCACTCAATGTTGGCTCTGATACCAGCCTGTCACACCCCGAATTTCCACGTATTACCGGTGGGCCCGTTAGGGGAGTATCATGACGTGGTTGATAACATATTAGTCAAACAACACAATATTTAAATGCACAGCGGAAGCAAAGTATAGATTCATTTCAACCAAACAATATTGTAATATTAAGTATCACAAGTAGCCGAATATAAATCCACAGGTAGATCAAGATAAAAGGAAACAATGTTCAATAGTCTATGACATCCAAGCTTGCGAGACTTATTGTGGATGCTAGGAGAAAAGCCAGCCTATTACGCGTAGTACCTGCACTTAACCTTTTTGAGAAAATACGTCAGTTTACACTGGTAAATACAATCAACCGACTCATTTTGAAAAGAGTTTATGAAAATGAATTTAGGGCACAAGGCACAAATAATATTTTATAACTTGGGATAATTATTAGAATATAATACTTGTAAAGGATTTACATGTTTCTTATGCGTTCAGTAGCCCGGTTCGAGCCGGGTTAAAGATCAATAGACACACCACATTATTATATGAGACACCGACGGGCGTACGCCTACGCCCCGTGCTTAGGTCGTGGCCATTTCGTAAAATGATGCCAGGGATATCCGGGACATGGTCATTAACCCCCCAAAGGCTTTAAGCAAACAAAACAATTTAAACGAGACATTTCAATACTTTAACCATCATACAATTAAAGATTCAATGCCCGACCAAGCGGTATTTTATATACCGTACCCCAAGCCCGTATAGGGAAAATAAGTTAAAAGTATTTACCTGAGCAAGTATAAATCACAATCAGCGAGTGCAAGTATCTTTTACCGGGTCTCCTACTCTGGAACGAAGGTTTATAATAACCTATTAGAATCCTAACGGGTCTTTGATTAAGTCTAAACTTAGACCGGTTAGTTTTAAAGGAATATACGGTTCGAACGCATGATTAAGCGAAGACCGGAATAGAATGTGATTTAGACCCGACAAGTTTGAAGACTTGTTTAATATGGGTAAACTAAACACATTCTGGAATTTGAGATTAAACTGATAAGGTTTGACCCGTTTCGGCTAATTTATGTAAACTAGTTACATAAACCGAACCGAACGCGCACGAAGCGTAACGGGTAACCATAAGAGTCCTAAACAGGTTTCCTAAGTTAACATACCTTAAATATGTTGTGATATCAGTAGGATACCTTCCATTATGCCCAAAACGAGTTTAACCTATAATTAAGCCCCGTAAGGGTATTTTGGTCATTTTAAAGATTATAAAAGGGATTAATTTAGCTTCTGTGATTCGGGTCTGAATTAATCAGTAAAATAATTTATTTTAACTGGTTACCTCAGTTGGTAATAAGTCTTATGTGACAAAATGGTTTTAAACTCAAACTATGCGTATAATACGCGTATAAAGCCGTTTTAAGCGACGTACGGTTAAAATAGGATTCTGAGTTTTCTGATCAGCATAACTCCTAATCTAGACCTCCAACTGATGTGAAAATTTAGGGACATGTTTTATAATCAGTAACAAAGTTTATTGTATTTTCACATTTCCAAAATTCTCGTTGTATGGTCATAAGGGCATTATGGTCCATATTTAAGCACTTAACGGAAACGTCGGACAATTAAGGATTTAAGTGGTATAAACGCAGAGGATTATACAATCATGTAACTAGGTCCTAATGGAACTTTAAGGCATGTCTAAACCTATCAAAACCGGGTCAGAATCGAAGTCAAAGCAGAAAGTCAAACTATGCGCCTTTCGGTTCCGAATCGATCTTAAACAGAAAGTTGTCGAATCAAACAAGCTTGGACAAGTTCTTATACTTATTATCAGGTTATATGAATGATAAAATAGGTTACACGCCTTTTACATCGTTAATTATGCATTAAATCAAAGTTTACATTTCTGTTGACTTTTTCTAATCATCTTTGACTCGACAAACAACCTAGTTAGGATGGGAATCAGTGGGTGCCCTTTTAAGGGTTTAAAGCCCCCATAATTACCAACTTATAACTACCTTAAGTTTTCCTAATCGCTGGACCGTTAGCAATTTATCGTTAAGTCAAACCGTAATTACGACGGTTTGACTTCTAGGCTAATAACTAAGCAAGACTTAATTAAGAAGGGTTAAACATACTTACAAGAGTCTAATGAACGATTTATGATGCTTGAGGATGGTCCTTATGCTCCAGAAATGCTCAGATGATGATGTTGGAAGGAATGATCATATGTTGCAACAATGCACTTCTTTATATATAGTGGGTTTTGATCACATAAGATCATGCCAAAGGAGTCTAGGGATGTTCCCTGATGTTAAACATGTGTCCCTAGCCTAAAAACCATTTATAGTCGCCCATGGTATGCAAAACAATCGATCTAAGTCGGTTACAAGGCTGAAACAGGCACCTGTCATGTTTCTGTCGCTGGTACCTGTCACACGGCCCGCGTAAAGATCTGTTAAGTCTTACGCGGCCCGCTTGGGCCTCCGGTTCAGGTTACACAACTTTCAAATTTTGCATTTTTTTGGCCCTTGGTCCCCCGAAAGGTTGCTTTCACTTCATTTCTTGCATTCTAAACCTTCAATATTGACATTTAGGGACTTTAAGACTTATACCCACTTTGTGAAGTCCTTGGCCACTTGGTGTTTACCCGAAAAGTCATAATTTCCATGTTGACGCTTCTAACCCCTCGCACACGAATTTTATCATAACTTTCTCATACGATAACGAAACTTGGTGATATTTTTATCACACATTCAAGTGAGCATAATTAATCGTTACAAAGCTTCGGGTTTACTAAAAGGTCACTCAGAGGTATATCTTAAACATGTTGACACATTTAACCCCCGTAGTTTGTAATCTCTCACTTTCTTTCACAATTAGTTACGTATGATGCATGATTTATTCGTTTAAGGTTATAAACATCATGTAGGATTATTGTAAAGTATATTTATTCATTGTTGACACTTTGAACCCTTATATTTACATAGTTTCATTGTTTGTCAACTTTAGTCCCTCGAAAGTATTCTTTCACACGTTCAAAGGTTATAACACGTGTTAACACATTATAGGACGTAAATTTTCGAGGTGTTACATCCTCACCCCCTTAAAAGAAATCTCGACCTCGATATTTATTGAAACAAATGAGGGTATTTCTCTTTCATAGTGGACTCTACCTCCCACGTGTATTCGGGACCTCTACGGGCATCCCATTTGACCTTTACAATCGGTACATGCTTCCTTCGAAGCTTTTCAACCTGTCGATCCTCGATCGACAATGGTTTTTCCACAAATTTCAAGCTCTCGTCTATATGCACATCCGTATGTGGTATGACCAGTGATTCATCAGCGAAACACTTTTTCAGATTGCAGATGTGAAATACATTGTGAATTCCACTGAGCTCTTCTGGTAAGTTTAGCTTATAGGCAACTGACCCGACATGTTCGATAACCTCGAAAGGTCCTATATATCTCGGGCTTAACTTACCTTTCTTACCAAATAGCATCACTCCCTTCCAGGGTGATACTTTAAGCAACACCTTGTCACCTACTTCGAAGTGAAAAGATTTACGCTTTGGATCTGCGTAGCTTTTCTGCCTATCTCGGGCAGCTTTGAGACGGTCACGAATCTGGACAATCTTGTCCGTCGTTTCAAAGACTATCTCTGGTCCTGATAATTGGACATCTCCAACTTCCGCCCAACAAACGGGCGTTCTACACTTTCTACCGTATAAGGCCTCGAAAGGCGCAGCCTTAATGCTGGTATGGTAGCTATTGTTGTAGGAGAACTCGATTAACGGCAGGTGGTTATCCCAACTACCACCCAAGTCAATCACACATGCACGAAGCATGTCTTCCAACGTTTGAATAGTACGCTCACTCTGGCCGTCCGTCTGAGGATGGTAAGCCGTACTAAAATTCAAACGCGTGCCCAAAGATTGTTGGAAGCTTTTCCAAAAATGTGACGTGTATCTAGTATCTCTGTCAGAGATAATAGACATAGGTATGCCATGTAAAGCTACAATCTTATCCACGTACAACTGGGCTAACATGTCGGAGCTGTAAGTCTCCTTAATGGGTAGGAAATGTGCTGACTTAGTCAGTCTATCAACAATCACCCATATTGTGTCATTTCCTTTCCTTGTCTTGGGTAACTTGGTGATAAAATCCATAGTTACCATTTCCCACTTCCACGTAGGATGTTCAGGCTGTTGTAGTAAACCTGACGGTTTCTGATGTTCTACTTTTACTTGCGCACACGTCAAGCATTTAGCTACATAGGCGGCTACAGACTTTTTCAAGCCTATCCACCAATAATTTGCCCTTAGATCCTGGTACATCTTATCTGCTCTAGGATGAACGGAATATTTAGAGCTATGGGCTTCCTGGAGGATAACATCTCGGAGTCCTCCATAAATTGGAACCCATATTCGTCCATTCAATCTCAGAATTCCGTCCTTGCTAAGAGATAACTGCTCCTCAGTTACTCCTAGATTTTCGTTAGGATAGTTAGCTTCCAACACAGCTTCCTTCTGTGTAGCTAACAACCTTTCATTCAAACTGTTCTTTATTTCAATGCTCTTGGCATTGATTCGAATGGGTTTCACCCTTTCCTTCCGACTCAAGGCATCGGCGACTACATTCGCCTTGCCGGGATGGTATCTTATTTCACAATCGTAATCATTCAAAGTTTCCATCCAACGGCGTTGCCTCATGTTCAAGTCCTTCTGATTGAATAGATGTTTAAGGCTCTTGTGATCAGAATAGATCACACATTTTATTCCATATAAGTAGTGCCTCCAAAGTTTTAGTGCGAATACAACGGCACCCAATTCCAAGTCATGGGTGGTGTAATTCTTTTCGTGCACCTTTAACTGGCGTGAAGCATAGGCAATGACTTTGCCTTTCTGCATAAGCACACATCCCATCCCGGTGTGTGATGCATAACAATAAACTACAAACTCCTCGATTCCATCAGGCAATGTCAGTGCTGGAGCATTGCTCAACTTTTGTTTCAGAATATCGAAGGATTCCTGCTGCTTAGGACCCTAGTCAAACTTAATCTTCTTACGCGTCAGCGAAGTCAGGGGTGCAGCAATCCTTGAGAAGTTTTCAATGAATCGTCTATAGTATCCTGCCAAACCTAGGAAGCTACGAATTTCTGTAGGCGTCTTTGGCTCTCTCCAATTCATGACAGCTTCAACTTTAGCAGGATCTACTTGGATACCACGCTCACTAATAACATGTCCGAGAAATTGGACTTCTCGAAGCCAGAATTCACACTTCGAGAACTTGGCATAGAGCTTTTCTTTATGAAGTAGTTCCAAAATGCAGTGAAGATGCTTCTCGTGGTCAGCTTGGTTCTTCGAGTAGATGAGGATATCATCGATGAAGACGATGACAAATTTATCCATGTAAGGCTTGCAAACGCGATTCATGAGGTCCATGAATGCGGCAGGTGCATTTGTGAGCCCAAAAAGCATCACTAGGAACTCGTAATGACCATAACGAGTCCTAAATGCAGTCTTCTTTACGTCTTCATCTCTAACCTTCAGTTGGTGATAGCCTGACCTTAAGTCAATCTTAGAGAAGAAACTTGCCCCTTGAAGTTGATCGAACAGATCGTCGATTCTGGGCAAAGGATATCTATTCTTGATAGTGACCTTATTAAGCTCACGGTAGTCGATGCACAGACGCATCGATCCATCCTTCTTCTTGACAAATAAAACTGGTGCTCCCCAAGGAGACGAACTGGGTTTGATGAAACCTTTGGCTAGCAAATCATCTAACTGCGTTCTCAATTCCTTTATCTCTGTTGGTGCCAACCTATAAGGCGCCCTTGCAACTGGTGCTGATCCAGGAATGATGCCAATTCTGAATTCTACTTGCCTATCTGGTGGCAAACCAGGTAGTTCTTCAGGAAAAACTTCGGGGTATTCAGAAATGACGGGGATATCCCCAATCTTGGGCTTCGGCTCATCCATAATCACTTGTGCCATGTAGATGACACAACCCTTCTTCAAACACTTAGAGTCCTTGAGCATAGACATTTGCTCAGGCAGCCCATACTGGGTATCTCCCTGGATAGTAAGTGATTCACCAGACTGAGTCTTGATCACCACTTGCTTTTTATTGCAAATAATCTGGGCCTGGTTATGAGATAACCAGTCCATACCCAAAACTATGTCGAAACCGGCTAGTTTCAAAGGAAGTAGGGACAAAGGAAAAGAGTGGTTCTTAATGGATATGAAACATCCATCTAATAAGGTTGAGGCGGTTTCTAAAGTGCCATCTGCTAGTTCCACCTCATACTTCACACTTAAGGTCTTAACAGGTAATTTCAACAATTCACAAAACTTATTATCTACGAACGACTTATCAACGCCTGAATCAAATAACACTCTCGCATAAACATCATTTACGAGAAAGGTACCTGTTATCACATTGTCGTCCTGGACGGCTTCCTTAGCATCCATCCTGAAGACCCTAGCATTGGTCTTCTTAGCCTCTTCAGGCTTCTTGGCGTATTTTGGGCAATTGGTCTTGATGTGCCCCTTTTCATTGCAACCGTAGCAGGTTGCATCCTTCATCTTTTTGCAATCCAAGGTCTTGTGTTCCTTGGACTTGAACAACCCACATGCAAAAGTTTTTGATTGTGAATGCGAGTTTGATTCATACCTGCACTTCCCGAAGTGCTGTCTCTTGCAGATTTTACATCTGGGTTTTTCACCCGACTGCTGACCATCCTTCCTAAATCCTGACCCCTTCTTGTGGTCATTGTTTCCCTTGTGCTTCTTGTCTGAACGTCGTGAGTTGTCATCCTCACGCTTCCTCTTTTCGGTATCAGTGTTCCTCTGCGATTTCTGCCTGACCGCATCCAAGGTAAGAGACAATGATATGTCCGCTGCAGACCGAAAAGTAGCTGGTCTGGAGGCCTTCACACTTGCCTTGATCTCCAGGGCCAAACCCCCAATGAATCGAGCTATACGTTTGGGTTCTGGAGTTACCAAATATGGAACCAACCTTGACAAGGTGTTGAAACTGGTAAGGTAGGCCTGACAGTCTAGGTTTCTCATGACCAGCGACAAGAAGTCAGCTTCAATTTTCTCAACCTCATGCTGAGGGCAGTAGTTTTCCTTGATTAGTGACATGAACTCTTCCCAGGTCATATTGTACAACGGGACTTTCCCCGTAGCTTGGATCAAAGATCTCCACCAAGCTAATGCTTCTCCCTTAAAAGACTGAGACACGAATTTCACAATATCCCTATTATTGCAACCACTGATATCCACAACCGTATCCATCTCGTCCAACCAAGTTATGCAATCTACTTCAGTGAAATCCCTGGGTTTGCACGAAACGAAGTACTTATAGGAGCAACCCTTATTACGAGGTTCTTGATTCTGTATGACTCTTTGGGATGGAGCACTCCTCTGGTTTGATGAGTGGTGAGAATTACTGTTGTGGGCAGTGTGGGTCCTGGAGGGTGTTCTAGACTGTGGTGCAGATTGGGTCCTTGCATGGGTACCACTGGATTCATGGAGCTGTCTATCCATAGCTCGAATAACGGCATTATCTATCATTGCCTGTAATTCTGCACCCGCTACATTTACTCGGGCATTTTCATGCTCTCTCCTTGGGTGACTATTGATCTCGTTTGAGTCGGCCATGTAGCTTGAACTGTTACATATTGACAATAATTTATTGGTGAGTTTATTATAGAATTGTCTTTTATGGCAATTTATTAACCGTGGTAAACGTAGACCATATATGGTTAATTTATTACTCACATTTATTTAGGATTTCTATTATAATTTATCCTAATTATAAAACAATAACAGTTTTATTAGCACATAAGGCCTAGTCACAGGGACAATTTTTAAGTTATAAGCCATGATTTCAGAGAATCAAGGCATGCTGGTTTGAACAAAGTTCATTACCCTTATCAGACAGGGTCACAGACTATTACTGTCTTTTGTCTCATATGAAAATGAGAAGGGCCCGCAGGCATTATATTACCAATGGATGGTAAAAAGAACTGATCATCTTTATTGATGATTTAAACCCATGATCTATAGATCATTAGTTTAGGTTAGGAATCTTTCGAAGAATCCTATTATAAGCATGACGTGTGTGATTTTGACGGATCACAACTGCCAGGAGCGTTAACATGTTTTCAGATGTTAACAGGGATTTGAATATTTTTAACGGGTTTTACCATCTTGGCCAGGTCTTAAAATGACATGCAGGCTAGGTTATACCTTTAAGATCCTTAATTAATAATTAAAATAGGCAGATAGATTTTTAAAAGAAATAATTCCGATTTATTTATTTCGTATATAATTTAATTATGCATAACATAGCAAAGATGAAATTTATAAACTTACATTCCATTAAAATTTAAAAGTAGTACACTTTGCCCTAAACGGGACTTTTCACAGAAACACTTGCCCTCGCAGGAGCTATACTGGAAATACAAGTCCTCGCAGGGACTGTTTGCAAAAATAAATATCCACGTAGGGACTAATAAAGACAAGTCCTCGTAGGGACTAAGTACAAAGATAGATGTCCACACAGGGACTACATACACACATAAATAAGTGTCCACGCAGGGACTTGATTTAAACTAGGAAATACAATAATACATATTGGGATTTAACGATCCCATTTCTTCTTTCCTTTTAGCAAACTTGCTAAGCCACTCATGAATCCTTGATTCTTCCTACGTTCCCTCTGGAAGTCTCGCTCAACCCTTTCCAGCCTTTGACGGAGATCCTCCTGCTCTGGTGGGGAAAACCGTGGTGGCTGGTGCTGTAGTGGTGGCTGAGCAGGTACTTGATACCCACGAGCTGGATGTCCCATTCCCCAAGGGGTTCCATATGGTCCCTCAGGATTATGGGCAAGGTAGTTAGATGCCACTTGGTAAGGATCTTCAGCATAGTTATCGGTATGGTATGCTGGCGGTCCGTATGGGTTGTAAGCTGCTGGTGCAGTATAAGCAGGGATAGGGATGCCAAAACCCGATGGTGACGGAGCAATAGGTGCCGAATTCACCTCTGATACTGGAACCGAAGGTCCACCCATTTGTGGGTCTTCATATAGTGGCGGGTAGTGGCTGCCACTAGAGTGTTGAGGGGAGCTGAAATAAAAATCCCCTCCTCGTGCTGACATCCGTGCGCCAGTCCTCCTACGTCTTGGTGGTTCTGGAGGAGCTAGATTAACTTGCGGCGGTGGAGGTGGTGGCGTGACTGCCACGAAACGCGGATCCCCAGAGGGATCTTGCTGCTGCTGCTGGTGAGGCGATGAATGGTGAGATGGTGCAAAGTACCACTCATACTGGTTGAATCGTGTCTGGTAACTATCCGGACCTTGGTATGGTGAACCGTGAAAAGACGAACCATCAGAGATCTCAACAGGATGGTTCGGGGTTCCGGTTGCAGGTTCGACGGGATCTGTGTCCTCGTCCATGTCCATCGCTTGATCACCGGAAAAGTGATCCTCCGCTCCTAGTGGGTTAAAGCCCCCTTGTTCTGGTAGGTAGTCTGTCGGGTTAAACTGGCCCCGAAAGACAGGAGTAGGGTCGCCGAAGGAATTGTGCGATAAGGATCGCTGTAGAGGTATGTATGAAGGTTGCGGGTTGTTGGGCTCATTCTCCGACTGAGGCCCATAGGAGTGATGATATGGAGGCGTTGAGCTATGCGACGTGGATCGTCTGGCAGGCTCCTCATAAATCCTCCAAGGTTCTTGCGGATCTGCACTCCTTGTAGAAGAATGAGTTCGCCGGCGCGAAGGCCCGGCCTCGTCGTCGTTAGGGGCGCTGATTGGCTCCTTTCCTTGTCCTCCTCGCCTGAATCTTGGCGGCATTATTAAACCTGTCAATATAAACAAAGGTAACAATAAGGATAACTAAAGGACAAAGTTAAAAGTAAAATAAAAATCTTTTGGATTATTCCTAAGTTCTTTGTCTAGACTCGAAGATTTAGGAATGTGCAATTGTGTCATTGAGATTAAACACAAAAGGCTAGTGTTTAATTCACTCAATGTTGGCTCTGATACCAGCCTGTCACACCCCGAATTTCCACGTATTACCGGTGGGCCCGTTAGGGGAGTATCGTGACGTGGTTGATAACATATTAGTCAAACAACACAATATTTAAATGCACAGCGGAAGCAAAGTATAGATTCATTTCAACCAAACAATATTGTAATATTAAGTATCACAAGTAGTCGAATATAAATCCACATGTAGATCAAGATAAAAGGAAACAATGTTCAATAGTCTATGACATCCAAGCTTGCGAGACTTATTGTGGATGCTAGGAGAAAAGCCAGCCTATTACGCGTAGTACCTGCACTTAACCTTTTTGAGAAAATACGTCAGTTTACACTGGTAAATACAATCAACCGACTCATTTTGAAAAGAGTTTATGAAAATGAATTTAAGGCACAAGGCACAAATAATATTTTATAACTTGGGATAATTATTAGAATATAATACTTGTAAAGGATTTACATGTTTCTTATGCGTTCAGTAGCCCGGTTCGAGCCGGGTTAAAGATCAATAAACACACCACATTATTATATGAGACACCGACGGGCGTACGCCTACGCCCCGTGCTTAGGTCGTGGCCATTTCGTAAAATGATGCCAGGGATATCCGGGACATGGTCATTAACCCCCCAAAGGCTTTAAGCAAACAAAACAATTTAAACGAGACATTTCAATACTTTAACCATCATACAATTAAAGATTCAATGCCCGACCAAGCGGTATTTTATATACCGTACCCCAAGCCCGTATAGGGAAAATAAGTTAAAAGTATTTACCTGAGCAAGTATAAATCACAATCAGCGAGTGCAAGTATCTTTTACCGGGTCTCCTACTCTGGAACGAAGGTTTATAATAACCTATTAGAATCCTAACGGGTCTTTGATTAAGTCTAAACTTAGACCGGTTAGTTTTAAAGGAATATACGGTTCGAACGCATGATTAAGCGAAGACCGGAATAGAATGTGATTTAGACCCGACAAGTTTGAAGACTTGTTTAATATGGGTAAACTAAACACATTCTGGAATTTGAGATTAAACTGATAAGGTTTGACCCGTTTCGGCTAATTTATGTAAACTAGTTACATAAATCGAACCGAACGCGCACGAAGCGTAACGGGTAACCATAAGAGTCCTAAACAGGTTTCCTAAGTTAACATGCCTTAAATATGTTGTGATATCAGTAGGATACCTTCCATTATGCCCAAAACGAGTTTAACCTATAATTAAGCCCCGTAAGGGTATTTTGGTCATTTTAAAGATTATAAAAGGGATTAATTTAGCTTCTGTGATTTGGGTCTGAATTAATCAGTAAAATAATTTATTTTAACTGGTTACCTCAGTTGGTAATAAGTCTTATGTGACAAAATGGTTTTAAACTCAAACTATGCGTATAATACGCGTATAAAGCCGTTTTAAGCGACGTACGGTTAAAATAGGATTCTGAGTTTTCTGATCAGCATAACTCCTAATCTAGACCTCCAACTGATGTGAAAATTTAGGGACATGTTTTATAATCAGTAATAAAGTTTATTGTATTTTCACATTTCCAAAATTCTCGTTGTATGGTCAT
>JARYGA010023766.1:0-36145 GCA_030545235.1 Helianthus tuberosus | reverse complement strand
CCCGGGTTCGTTAAAAGGTCACTTTATGGTGTAGTTTCGCTAGTTGAGGTTTTTAGTCCTTTTAACACACAAAGGTGTGCGTAATATCATTTAACTATATCAAAGCCTTCCATGGCCCATATTAGGCATTCTCAAGAGTATGATTGTGCATCATAATGCTTCGGGTTCGTTAAAAGGTCATTCAGCGGTATAATTAAACATGTTGACGTTTTTAACCCCTTTAACTTGCAAACTTGCGCGTAACATTACTTATTGGCATAAAAGCCTTGAATGGCCACTAGCTGACTTTAGTACAATATGACCATTGGAATATCTTAGTGGTTCCATGCATTAAACTTCCAAACTGATCAGGCATGGACGCAATCTTTGGAACACACTAGGATACGCCAATCCTCATATGGCGCTTTTATCAATCATAGTTGGCACTCGCAGTTGATAGAAATCAATGAGAAAATAATTAAAATAACATATATAGTTGTACTCCATCTGGGGAAAGAGTACTTCTGAATTTTATGAAGGAGGATTATTTAACGAGAATAGAAGAAATGGTTTCTATAGTTTCATTGGTAGGTTCTACCTTACTTAGTATCTGGAGTTCTTATGAGTATCATCAAAAGTTTGCTAAGCTTATGGTCTATGAAAGACTTATTATTTCCTGTATTAAAACAGGACACTTAGCAGAAATTATCATTGTTATATGATAAGGAATGTACTTGATGACATCATGTACTACCTCTTGGCATTCATCTGGTGAGTTCAGACATTTCCTTTCTTAGCCCCTCCAGGCTTAGCTACACCTTCTTTGAAAGCTTTATGGTATCTAGTTCTGATGTGGCCTTTCTCACCACAACTGTAACAGACTACATTTTTTATGTCCCTACATTCATGGGACTGATGACCAGTTCCTTTGCAGATGCCACACTGCTTTGGTCTTTGTTCCATTCGACACCGTCCCTAGTGTCTTTTATAGCAGGTTTTGCATACATGTTTCTTATTGGGCTTTTGTTGACTCTTATTGAGCCCTAACTTGCTCTTTTCTTAGATTTCTGGGAGTTATCCTCCTCCTTTGGTTCATCCTTCACATTCGAAGTGTGAACAAAGCTCTTTTCATGAGCAATTGAATGTGGTTTTGCATGGAATTTGGAGCGAGTAGCACTCGGCTCTTTGAACTGTTTCATGACCTTTTCCATGGCCTTTCCAACTGATGTGTCTATCACAGCTTGGAGATTAACTCCATTAATATTGAGGTTTACGTTTGTAGCATCATTAGCATTTGTCGCATCATTAGTATCGCGACTGTTGTCTACCTCATCCGAGTTTTCCATACTCGAGGCTTAGTACTAAACACCAAATTAAACAATTGTTAGTCATCATCCTGACGACCTGACATAGATTAGATACGGCATCAATAAACCGTATAGGCTATTTTGTTCCGAATATTCCTAATGAATGTTATTTGAAGTAATATTAGTTTCATTTAGCCTGGGTCACAAGAGAACCATCAATGGCATTTAAGGTTTGGACCGAGTCCATTACCTTTTTGACAGGGGATCACAATGTCACAACTGTCTTTGTCACATAGACGATTATGAATTGCTCGGAGGCTAGCCTTTCAGGACTTTTATTATATATATGGCACAGAGGCCCGTCACGAGGGAGATAGAAGGATATGGCATAAAGCCTAGTCATGAAGGACATAAATAATCATATGGCACGAAGGCCTTGTCACAAAGGACATTTAGATATGTCACAAATGGCCTCGTCACAAGGACGTTATAAAAATTTTCTGGCGCAAAAGGCCTGTCATCATGGATGTTAACATTTAATATGTTAACTTGTCACGGATGACAAATTATATCACATTGGCTTGTCATGAATGACTTTAAAATATAGCTCGCTGGTTTGTCGCGAAGGGCATTATTTATATGCCGCAATCTTATTGGATCAGGGACTTCAAGGTTTGAACATAGTTTATCACCTTTGGACAGGGAGTCATAGACTACAACTATCATCGTCTTGAAAGACGATTCATTTTGGCACAAAGGTAAACCAATTGACATCACTAATGGATGTTTATATATAATCATCGTATTTGATGATATTAGTCATGAGCACATGGATCATATAGACTGTAAAACTTGGGCATAGCTTTCTACTTTGGACAGGGAACCATAATGGTCACAACTGTCATTGTCTTAAATGGCGATATAATGCAGCCCGTAGACGAGACATTACTAGGAATGTTTAATATGATTAAGATGTTGATGAAATTAGTCATGATCACATTGATCACATAGACTATTAGTGTCACACCCTGACTTTTGCGGAAGCGTGATTATGGTGTGACTTTCTTAATATCATTGCATTCATCAACATATTCAAAACAACATTATACTAACAATATTTCATCACATTTCATCTTTATGTTAACATTATGTTCAAGCTTTTAGTTTATGTTCTCTAGTGTTCTCGTTATTTTCATCATACCACATCTTTTACCCATTAAAAATAGAAGTAAACAAGAGTTATGAGAGATCTTACTACTAGCTTCAGGCTAGGGAAGAACACAAGAGAAAAAGATGAAGAAAATGGTGGATGGAAGCTATGGATGGAGGTTCTTCAAGATCTACAAGAACCAAGCTTCCTATCTTAGCTCCTTACACCTTAATATCACCTTAGAAAGTATGGAAGATGGTTGAAAATGGTGGTGATGTGGAGTGTGGTTGTGGCCGTGAGCTCCCAAGGGAGGAAGAATGAGGTTTTTGGTGTTAGTGATGAATGAGAATGAAAGGTGAGGTCTAATATTCATCATGTAAAAATCTCCATGGATTTCATAGTATCTTACAAGATCCTACAACAAATCAATTGGGATTGCATAAGATCTAATGGGATTGTGGGGATCATGGGTGGGGGGGTAAATTGTAAAATTTGATAGTAAGTAGGTAAATATTTAGGAGGTTAAGTGTAAAAATCTAGTGTATGATGTATATGTTATATTACCTAATGTGTTGGGGTATTCGGGGATCATAACTAGTACAAAAATAATAAAACAGTGTCTTTGGCAAAAATTTGGTGTCCCGGGTAATGTCCGGTTGTTAGGTTAGATACCGTTCCGTTGAAGTGATAAGTTATTCCGTATAGTGCCTTTTATGTAACTTTATGTAGCACTTTTAATTCCCAACACTTAGGAAAGCATTCAGGACCATTTAGTCAATTTTCTGCATAATACTAGTATGTTAAAATGCTGAATTTTTGCTGAAAATGCAGAATTCTGCACTTAAAGTGTGTTCTAGGCACTTTCCGGCACTCAAACTATCACATAGTGGCGCAGTTTTATGGTCCTTACTTCCCTACACTCCACACTTGTGTAGTACCTTGTCTCTGGCTCATACTGGGCCTCAAAACATTGTCTGTCTATGTACTGGCACTGTCAGTATATTTCTAAGTTATCTGCTCACTGTGCTAACTGTGCTTTGTGCATCAAGTATGTCACTAAAGTCTGTATGTGAAATGATGTGACAGTATGTAACATGTGATGCACATGAATGTATGATACAGAAATCAGAAAGCAGTTTTAGCAATTAATTGTAAATCGGCACAGTCGTTAAGCACTAATCATTATTAAATAAATGTACGGATGCATGCAAATTTGACAGTTGTCATATTCTCCCCCTGTTAAGAAAATTTCGTCCTCGAAATTTGTACTACCTTAACTCCTTAGGGTTACCTGGTGCGTGTATGTGCATGAATAATACTGAGGTAGGTATCCCAAAACCGAATCAAAACTTATTCAAATCAGGTGAATCCAAGTATGTATTTCAACCACAGGAACCCAATGGTTAAACATATATGTGTTCTAGCATTTGATGTCAAAAGACATGAGATGTATAGATGTATAATCTAGTGTAACTCAGTTAACAGGGGTGTAATGAAGGAGTTTTGCCTAATGGATTCTCAGTAATCGGTCACAATATGCAAACGAGTTTTCACAAATCATAGCATCCGCTATACGAATTCATAACCAACAACTCAAATGTGATAGTAACATAGAAATGATATGTCAACTTCCGAATAGATGAATGGCAAGGTTTAGTGTGTTGTCATTCTCGAATTGTGAAAATACACCGAATGAAGTACAAGCGAATCTGGTGTATCATTGTCTAAATTCGTAGTTGCATCAGAAAATGTTTAAGTGATAAGTCAAACAAAAGCATGTGTAGTTTCGTGTGAGATGGTTGACCATGATCACATCACCACCATTTTCAACCATCTTCCATACTTTCTAAGGTGATATTAAGGTGTAAGGAGCTAAGACAGGAAGCTTGGTGCTTGTAGATCTTGAAGAACCTCCATCCATAGCTTCCATCCACCATTTTCTTCATCTTTTTCTCTTGTGTTCTTCCCTAGCTTGAAACTAGTAGTAAGATCTCTCATAAATCTTGTTTACTTCTATTTTTAATGGGTAAAAGATGTAGTATGATGAAAATAACGAGAAAACTAGAGAACATAAACAAAAATATTGTTAGTATGATGTTGTTTTCATATGTTGATGAATGCAATGATATTAAGAAAGTCACACCATAATCACGCTTCCGCAAAAGTCAGGGTGTGACAGCTTGGTATCAGAGCCTCGATCATAGCGAACTAGGATTCTTTCTCGAGTCTAGACTATGATCATCAGGGCTCTCATGAAAACATTTTTACATTGCATACACTCAACGTCCAGATCCAGGGAACAGACATTTTTACAAAACAAAAAGGGCACAGTACACATTTCAAAATTTATGTTTATAATTCAGTCTTAGAGACTGAGGGAGGTTCAGTCTTAGAGACTGGGGGAGGTTCAGTCTTAGAGACTGAGGGAAGTTTGGTCTTAGATACCAGGGAGTCAGTCTTAGAGACTGGGGAAATTTGGTCTTAGAGACCAGGGATTTAGTCTTAGAGACTGGGAGGTTTGGTCTTAGAGACCAGGGATTCAGTCTTAGAGACTGGGGAGGATCAGTCTTAGAGACTGGGGAGGTTCAGTCTTATAGACTGGGTGTTTAGCCTTAGAGACTGGGTGTTTAGTCTTAGAGACTGGATGTTTAGTCTGAGAGACTGGGTGATTAGTCTGAGAGACTGGGTGATTAGTCTGAGAGACTAGGAAGAATAATGTGAATACATGACTACATGATAAATTACTTTTAATTGCATACGCTAATTGCTAGTGACCATTATGGATATACATGCTATGACTACTATGCACCGGCACACATGTCATTCTATTTAGAAAACGAGTTATCAGACATTAATAACCCTTCGGCCACCGCCACAAATAATGAGACTGCATCTGCGCCAGAGACATTTACGTCAGACACTGAGAGTGATCCTGGTATGCTGACCAAGGACGAGGACGACTTCCAACAGTCCACGCTACCAGATTTTGGTGATACTTTATCTTTGCTGATGGTTTCTCTGACAAGAATCCTTCTGTCACTCTTGTTTCCGCCCATAACCACTCCATCACTGGTCATCCCGAAGGTGAGCACACTATGGCTCTGATCCTCGACGATGCACCTCCTGTGGACATTCCTTCCGAAGGTTGGCTACTCGATAAACAATTGATGATGACATTGGCATGTTAATGATGGTCCTTCCGATAACACCTATGATGATGGAAAGTTAGACGAGAACGTTGTTACTAATTCCACTTTTTGAGACCCCTGTTAACAAGCTATCCTCTGATTCTAGCATGCATTCGATTTTAGACTCCTTTGAGTCTGTGACATCTACAGCCTTACAGACAGCTGGATTACAGCTTTCTACTACTGACGCAGACGACGATGACATGGCTGCTGCACTATCACCTGCTCAAGGCACCACACCGTTACACGACCCAGAGCCTGCTCCTGAGCTAGCTTCTGCACCTTTTGGGTCAGCTTGATGTTGCACCTGCTGAACCTGCACCTTTACTTGATCATGATCCTGTTTCTTTTGGTCTACCAGATATTGCACCCCTTATATCTGACCCAGTACCTGCATCGATGATATCCTTATTGATTGAGACGTTTGTTCCTGCACCCTCTACCGCTGGTATTGCCCCTATGGAGACCGACGTCCATTGCACCGACATGCCTATCGCTTTCTTTCAGGACCTAACCGCACCCTGGAAAGGTACTCCAGGTCAGCACCCGCATGACGATCCTTTTGCTACGGCAGCGTTTTCCCCGACCTCACAAGTCGCACCATTTGTTACTTTCACCTCTACATCGCTGGATGAGCCATTTCGATGGTTCTTAACATACACTACGCTAATATTAGACCCTTACACTACGGAGGCTATACCCGGGATGAATTGCTCCTATAACATCAGCTACAGTTTGAGAATATGAGTCGCAGAATGTTGGAGCTTGAGCTGACACCACGTCCTCCACCCTGTCTATTGCCAGCATACTTTGATCCTCCACATTTATCAAGGCTCCTTTTGCGCTCTCAACCGTTGCTATTACACCTTTCCCAGGTTTCTGATGCTCATTTCTTTACTGTCGAGCGGCAGAGCAGATAATTACTTCGACGTGTACACAAGCCCGAGGAGGAAGCCCACGCATGTTAACAATTTACTTTTCTTTCCTCCTCCACCTCAGACACCGGTATAGTGGTTTATGGATTATGCAGATTGCATTACATTTAGGTAAAGACACTAATGATAAGCCGGGATTGTGGAGAATTTTAAAGACCGCTTCAGACTATGTGATTTTGATACACTGATATACTTGTTGGGCAAGGGTAGGGTGACCCTGTGTCCCTCTTGATGTGATACATTTTGAAAGACAATACAATTTTGGTCAAGGAATAATGGGAGCCCAATCATCATAAAACATGCGACAATACTTTGTGGCCAATGACCAACGAAAGCTCAGTCGCTATGTCTTCGTTAAGCACGATTGTTGATCCATATATGTGTGCTGTGATTATAATGCTACGTGCTTACTATGCTCTCATTAAACATAATTACCAAATTACTTGGTTATGCTATGATTATGCTATTGCTTGATTGGCTGATATAAAAATCAAATACATATATGTACATATGACCTCGAAACAACTATATGCATCCCCTGAACAAATATAACCTGACCTAACCAGTCTTCTTCTTAGAAGATGTCGATACAAGGGAACATCGCTACCAACAACCCTCCGCCAACAACAGCGGCAGAACTACAAGAACGCATCTCACAGGCCATTGCACAGCTCGAGGCCCTTCGCTCCGAACCCAGCGAGGGATGCACCTACAAGCAGTTCTTAGACCATAAACCTCGAGAATTCGACGGCACCGGGGGTGCCTTAGCCTTCGTACGCTGGGTTGAGAAAACGGATTCTGTCTTACGATTGAGCAAGTGTGCCCTAGAACATCAGGTCACGTACATAGCTAGACTATTTGTAGATGGGGCTCTATCATGGTGGAACCTTCATGTTCAGACAATGGGCGAGCCCGCTGCGTATGCTTTGACGTGGGACGAACTGAAAGAACTGATGCGTAAGAGATATTGCTCTAGGGTAGAAGTCCAGAAGTTGGAAACTGAACTGTGGAACTTGAGAATCGAAGGACCAAAGATAGCTGAGTATGTGCAGAGATTTAACGATTTATCACAAGTTGCTACGCTCCTGGTGGGACCAGAGTTTAAGAGAATTGAACGTTTCATAGGGGGATTGGCACCTCAGATTCTAAGCCTGGTAACCACATCTAAACCTTCAACGATCACCGAGGCTATCGACACAAGCGTGGCGCTCACTGAAGAAGCGGTTAGACTAGGAAAATTTTCCAGTATGGAAGAGAAAAAGGAGACTCCTGTAGAGTCATCTGGGGATAACAAGAGAAAGCTCACAAATTTCAAAAAGATTACTCGGGCGAGTAACAAGAAGAAGGCCAAAAAGGGAAAAGACTACATGGGTATCCTACCAAGGTGTGACAATTGTCTACGTTATCATGTCGGGCGATGTAAATATGGAAAATGTGATAACTGTTGCAAGAGGGGACATCCCAAAGAAACCTGTAGGCAAGATACTGAACGTAGAAATGGAGGCTAGGATGGTAGCCAGAATCACGGAGGAAACAACGACAACTATCAAGAAAGGATGAGTGACAAACAAAAACGTACTCAAGGTTGCCTTAACTGTGGGAGCAAAAAGCATTTCAGAAAATACTGCCCTAAGAAGAACCAGGCACAAGGATGAAAGCTCAATAGCGGAGCTAGGGAAGCACGTCAGAATCCAAACAAGGTTATCCATACGTTCCATAATAGCCAACATTATGCATCTGTGCTACTTGATATTATTACAAATTTTAGCTTCAGAATTTGAAAGTGTACTTGGTTTAGTAGCAAGTAAATTAGATAACTCGCACTCGATGGAACTAGCTAGGTGAAGCTAGTGGAAGCCAACGCAGTAACTAGAAACGACGAGATAGAACCCGGAGAGCGTAAGTTTACGCTTGATCGGCTGCCAATTGAGTTGGAAAACTTCGACAAGGTAATTGGGATGGATTAATTGCCGAGTGATCGAGCGGAGATTGATGTCCGCGTCCCGATGGCGAATAAAGGAACGATCGTGACTCATGAAGCAGGATACGCCCCTGCAAATTACTAATTGCTGGAAGGCACGAAAGTTGTTGCGTAAAGGATGTGTTGTTTTCTTTGCTCATGTCGGGGACAAGGGAGCCGAAGAACCAAAACTCAAAGATACCCCTATGATAAGGAAATATCCTGATGTCTTCCCCGAAGACTTACCAGAATTATCTCCTCAACGATTAGTCGAATCTCGCATCGATTTAATTCCACGTTCACCGCACCTGTAGTCGATGCACCATATCGACTTACATCTTCGGAGATGCAAGGATTGTCAGATTAACCTCAGTAGTTGATGGAGAAGGAAGATAACAGACCAAGTTCCCATTTTGGGTAACCCCAGCTCTGCTCGTAAAGAAGAAGGACGTGATTTTCAAATGAGCATCAACTACCAGGAGCCGAACGACCTAACCCACGAGAGTCGGTGACTCTTGCTAAGGATTAACGAATTACTTACTTAACTAACTGTGGGGATCCAACTACTATTTCACGACTAATCAACGATCGAGTGTTGTTAGCAGTGAATTCAGGAAGAAAGTATACCGAGGGAGAATTGTGGGACAATAACTTGTTTTAAACGTACACAAAAATGGTGTTTCCTACACAATGCACAAAACAGAGTTACACAGAATACGAAACCTTGAGGATCTAGAAAACATATGCTTAGGACCTTTGGGAACCCAGGTCCAAACTTGTAAAGGTTGTTACTTAGAAACCATATCTGTTAACTCAATCGAACACCATTAACCTGACATATATGCCATTTCAGTTAACAAAACAGAAAGTACTTAAATTTCTTTCGTTGAAATCTTCACTATTGCTCCTAGCGAGTAGATGTTTGCATCTCTACTCCCCTAATGGTAATTGCATCGCATTAATTTTCTTTGCTGAGAGCGAACACACATTTACTTCGAACACTTGGTCATTCCTCCATTTTAGCAGATACTCATTGTTCCTTGGAAACTTATATGTTAAGCATGCACCAATTGCTACGTACGCGGTTTCATTTCGAATAAACGCTTCATTGAAGTCCAAATATTATTTTGCTAAAGCTATCTATTGGTTTGTGATTCGAATGGCCTACATTATTGTAATTGTTGGCTCTTTTGTTATCAAGTCAACACACTTTCTTGAAACTTCTTTTCTTTCAAGTTACATTCATGGTTTATTTTTATAACCATGCTGAGATTCCCCTTGTTGGTACATACGTTTATTGTCAGGATACGCTGAAACCCAGTGCAATTGCTTGAACTTATCCATTTCGCATATTCAGTTTAAGACATCATATGATGTTTTGGGAGCATCATATTCAAATTTCTTGCAAAGATTCTTTCATTACGAGTCGTAGTAGATTCGGTTGGTCTACGACTCCACTAAATCGTTTAATTGGTTTCGATACATTGCGGTGATACCTTCACGAGAGTGAAGCTTGTGCTAATTTGGTTACTTACTTCTTCCACGGATTTAATTGATTATTTGATAACTTGCCCTAAATCCGTCTTGCTTATCACGATTAAATCGGTCTCAACACAGTTGTGTGTTGAGGTAAAGGTACATAGATTCATTTCATATCACAATGTACCTCCTAACGATCCTTTCATGGTCGATCGAATGCCTTGTGGTACATATTACTTTTCATCTTCGATCGGAAACAGTGATTCTTTGATGATCCGTATTTAGTTGGAAACTTTATGACATTGTGTAGATCAAATCTTCAGGCTTCTTTCGGTACATTTTCATTTGATTTCAAACACGGGGAACTTGTTCAGGTCACCACTATTACTGAAATATGTCGTTACGACACCTTGTGGTGTCATTGCAAACTTGTAGCTTATGCTGGTGTGTGGTTGTGGCCGTGAGCTCCCAAGGGAGGAAGAAGGAGGTTTCTGGTGTTAGTGATGAATGAGAATGAAAGGTGAGGTCTAATATTCATCATGTAAAAATCTCCATGGATTTCATAGTATCTTACAAGATCCTACAACAAATCAATTGGGATTGCATAAGATCTAATGGGATTGTGGGGATCATGGGTGGGGGGGGGGGTAAATTGTAAAATTTGATAGTAAGTAGGTAAATATTTAGCAGGTTAAGTGTAAAAATCTAGTGTATGATGTATATGTTATATGTTATATTACCTAATGTGTTGGGGTATTCGGGGATCATAACTAGTCCAAAAATAATAAAACAATGTCTTTGGCAAAAATTTGGTGTCCCGGGTAATGTCCGCTTGTTCGGTTAGATACCGTTCCGTTGAAGTGCTAAGTTATTCCGTATAGTGCCTTTTATGTAACTTTATGTAGCACTTTTAATTCCCAACACTTAGAAAAACATTCAGGACCATTTAGTCAATTTTCTGCATAATACTAGTATGTTAAAATGCTGAATTTTTGCTGAAAATGCAGAATTTTTGCTGAAAATGCAGAATTCTGCACTTAAAGTGTGTTCTAGGCACTTTCCGGCACTCAAACTATCACCTAGTGGCGCAGTTTTATGGTCCTTACTTCCCTACACTCCACACTTGTGTAGTACCATGTCTCTGGCTCATACTAGGCCTCAAAACATTGTCTGTCTATGTACTGGCACTGTCAGTATATTTCTGAGTTATCCGCTCACTGTGCTAACTGTGCTTTGTGCATCAAGTATGTCACTAAAGTCTGTATGTGAAATGATGTGACAGTATGTAATATGTGATGCACATGTATGTATGATACAGAAATCAGAAAGCAGTTTTAGCAATTAATTGTAAATCGGCACAGTCGTTAAGCACTAATCATTATTTAATAAATGTACGGATGCATGCAAATTTGACAGTTGTCACAATTAGGTTTGGGTATAACCCATCACCTTGAACAGGGGATCATAAAGACCACCACTATCTTTGTCTTATCGACAATAGAGTAAGGTATAGCCCGTAGGCATTTCATCACTAGGGATGTTAATATTATGATCATCATACTAATGATATTAGTCAGGATCGCAATGATCATAAGACTATGAGATTTGAGCATAGTTCACCCCCTTTGGCAAAGAATCATAAAAGATTACAATTGTCTTGTCACAATTGGACAATATAATATAGCCCGTAGGAAAAACATCATTAAGGATGTTAAATATAATCATCATATTGATTAATTTAGGCATGATCGCATTGATCATATAGACTATTAGGCTTGAGCATAGCTCACTACCTTGGACAGGGGATCATAAAGATCACAATGTCAATGTTTCAAATGGACAATATACTATAGCCCGTAGGCAAAACATCACTAAAGGATGTTAAATAACATGATCATCGTATTTGATGATATTAGTCATGATCGCATTGATCATATAGACTATTATGTTTAGACATAGTCCAATATTTTTAGACAAGGAGTCGTAGACCACAACTGTCGTTGTCTTTATTGGACAACAAGTATAGCCCGTAGGCACTTCACCACTAATGGATGTTTATGGTATGATCATCACATTGATGATACTTGCCGTGATCTACTCTGATCGTATAGGCTTTAAGGGTTGGACGTAATCCAATACCTTGACGGCTGGTGTGGTTTCTCAAGCCACACTGCCAGGAGTGTTAACATGTTCTTGGATGTTAACAAAGATTAATTGTCTTAAGAGGGTTTTACCATCAAAGCCATGTTCATAGACATATAGGCTAGGTTATACCATTAAGAGGATCTTTTGAAATTTTCAGCTGATCAATAAAGTTCGAGTAAAATCGGAACTATCGTTTGATAAAGGATGAAATGAATACCTATATAAAATTTTCAAAACTTTCCATAAATCATTAGGAATTTACAATAGTGCCTCAATCAGAACTTTTAGTAGTTCATTTGTCCACACAGGGACTTTAAAGCAACTCTAGTCCACGCAGGGACTAAAAGGAAATATAAGTCCGTATAGGGACTATAAGATATGTCCGCATTAGGATTTTCATGATATAACATGTCCACGAAGGGACGTTATTAAACAATTGTCCTCGTAGGGACTTTAAGTCGAAAGATACGTCCTCATTGGAACTTATTAATGAAACAATATGTCCTTGAAAGGACTATAATAAAATATCATGTCCACAAGGGATTTTAATGGAATAATATGTCCATAAAGGGACTTTGATGAATCAGCATGTCCACGAAGGGACTACGATGAAATAATATGTCCTTGAAAGGACTATAATGAATTATTATGTCCGCCAGTGGACTTTGATGAAATAATATGTCTGCAAAAAGATTTTTAATGAAATAATATGCCCATGAAAGGACTATGTTGGAGTATAATGTCCATGAAAGGACTATATTGAAATACCAAGTCCACGAAGGGACTATTTTAAAATAGTGTATCCACAAAGGGATTTTAATGAAATCACACGTCCATGAAAGGACTATATTGAAATAGCATGCCCACCGAGGGACTTTATTGAAATATAATGTCCTTGAAGGGACTATATTGAAATATAATGTCCACGAATGGACTAAATAGCATATGCCCATACAGGGTCTTAAGTTGAAAGATATGTCCTCACAGGGACTCTATAGAAGAGATAGGTCCTTATAGGGACTTAAAGGATAATGAATATTATGAAAGAAGGATTCTCTAACGCCTTCCTTGCTCCATTTCGATTGTTTCTCTTCTTTGTTTACCATATACGGTAGGGATACTGAAGACCTCAGAGAATAAAGTAAGTATTTCAATCAGGATTCGTTATAGAAGTAGAATTCAAGGATACTATGGTTAAAGAATGATATGGATCATGGATTGGGCTTTGACTGATACAATCCAAGTCTGGGATTCCAAAACTTGGAGGTAAGAAATAGGGATCATTAGTATCCCCTAGTATTATTTTCAGTACGGGGGTCTTAGGGACCACCTAGTATGGACTCCACTAGCACAGACTTCAAAATTTTTGAGCCTCAGGGACCTCCGGTATGGACTCTGAAGTCTGATTACAAGTTTCAATAGGTTTGATTTTGGGAATAGGTCCTTAAAGGTCTTTCCTCTAAACCGGTCGCACGCTTATCCTAGCCGTGTTATGAAGCTTAACATTCATTGGCTTTGGATGAGGAGAATCTCCATCAACGGCTTCCTTGCTTGACGACATATTCAAAATACATAAAATCGAAAACAACGTTTACTTAATAGGGATGAGAGCATTCCTATGTTAAGTCTAGACTCAGGAGGTCTAAGGAATATGCTACTGTGTTATTTGAGATTAAACACAAAAGATTAGTGTTTAATTCACTCAAATGTTGGCTCTGATACCAACCTGTCACACCCCGATATTTCCACGTATTACCGGTGGGCCCGGTGGGGAGTATCGTGACGTAAGATTGATATCGTCATAGTCAAACATACACAGAATAGCACAACGGAAGTCTTGGAATATAAAATATTATTACAAACCCAAATGTCTGAAAATATCAAGTATTAATATATAGACGAGCTTCTAATAATAGATCCACAGGCGGATCATTACAAAATGTATGAAATGAAGTTTAGCAGACTTTAAGGCATCTTTAAGGATTTGCAAGATCCTCTATTTCGACACCGAGCAGCTCCCAGCCTATTTCGAGTAGTACCTGTCACTTAGTCTTTTGAAAATACGTCAGTTTTCACCGGTAAATACAATTAACTGACTCTTTTGAAAAGAGTTTATGAAAATTGATTTAGGCGCACAAGGCACAAAACCATTTATAACTTGGGACAATCTTTAATAAAATCTTGTATACAATTTTACATGTTTGTCATACATATGGGGCCGGTTTGGAAGCCGGTCGTGATTAACCGACTCACCACTTATAAAACCCACAAAGGAGTTATCCCCAACATGTGGGTTATTTAGCATTTGCATCTGTCAGGTGTATGCCTACACCCCGTGCATAGGTCGTGGCCATTTTCAAATGAAATGAGCCAAGGATATCCAGGACACGGTCGCATTAACCCCCAATGTTTATGTTATCAAACAAAACAGATTAGAACGGGTTATGCAAATTTATTAATCACAATCCGATTAAATGATTTCATACCCGACCAAGCGGTATTATTATAATACCGTATCCCAAGCCCGTATAAGGGAAAATAAGTTAAAAGTATTTACCTAAGCTAATACTTGATTCACAGCAAAATAACTCAGTCGTATCCAATCTATCTAAATGCAGGTAGCTTTTACCGGGTGGCTCTAGTCTGGAGTGATGGTAATATATAACCAATTCAGAATGCTAACGGTCTTATTTAAGTCGTAGACTTAGACCGGCTAGCTTAAAGTATCTAAAGCGGTACGATACGCTAGATTAAGCGATACCGGAATAGAATGTTATTTAGACCCAACAAGTATGAAGACGTGTATAATATGGGTAAACTAAGTACATTCTGGATTTTGAAGCAAAAACGATAAGGTTAAACCCGTTTCGGCTAACTTACGTAAACTAGTTACATAAACCGATCCGAACGCGTAAATGCATAATAGGCAACCAAATGAACCATATATAAGTCCCTTATGTTATTATGCTTAAAATATGTTAATACATCAGTAGGCTGTTAACATATATGCCCAAAAAGTATTTAAAACCAATTTAAGTCCCGTAAGGGCATTTTGGTCATTTTAATATTTATAAAAGAGGTTTTAAAGTAAACTGATATTCTGGTCTAAATCATTCAGTAAAAATATTTATTTTATGATGTTAAAGCAGTAGGATATCATTCATACGTGTGGTTTACCTTTTATGGCCAAACTATGCCCTGAAAGGGAATTTTGGTCATTTCACATATGATTTTAAGGACATATTTGGAAGTCTGAGTTCATGACATATACCTATTGTAAAAATATTAAAATTTATTTATAAATTCAGTAGGTAACAAGTCTTAGGTGCTAATTATGGTTTTAAACCATACTATGCACCTAATTAGCGTAAAAGTCGATACTTGACGATATTTAAGATGTTTATGTGATTCTGAGATTTTGATCAGCCTTAAATGTTTAAAATATTTTATTTTTCATATTAAATCAGTAGAAAAAGGTTTGGCATGCTAATCACATGTAAATCACATTTTATTAGCCAAAAGGGCATTATCGTCAATTAAGGAATTTATAAAATACCTCTATGTTATGGACAGTATATAATCTGACCCAATATTCCAAAAATTCCTGAAAATGATATCCTAAGAGTAGGTAATGAGTTTTGGTTCAAATTCTATGTTTAAACATGTATTATGCATAATAGCATAATTTAATTAATAAAAAGTTCTATTTTACGCTATCTTACATAACATTGTTTTGAGACCAGAGAATCATGTCAAATTAATTTAGACATGCTTATATAGCAGTAATTAACCTATTTTTATGATCACATATTCAAAAATCTCATTTTTTGACTAAAAGGGCATAATGGTCAATAATAAGCATAATAACGGAAACTATGATATAATTCAGAATATTAATGACCAGGTAATATAACTCCAGAATATTAATGACCAGGTTATATTACAACATAAGATGGTCCTAATGGAAGCTTAAAACATAGAAGAATTAAGTTTAATCGGGTCAGAACTGAAAGTCAAAGCAAATGTTAAGCTTTTGCGACTTTCGCTTGCGAACCGACCCTAAACTCAGAATTGTCGGGTTGAACATGGTTAGACATGTTCTAATATTATTTACCAAGTTATTTAAGTGATAAAATATGGTTTATACCTTTTGTTTTATGAGATTATACTTTTATTTAAAAACTTGACTAGTTTGACTTTTTAACTAAATAGTTTGATCCGACAATTAACTAAGCAAACGAGAAAATTAGGAGGTGACCTTTTTTGGGATTAACACCTACCTAATTATGGTCACATAGCCATATTCGCCTCAAACAATGGCTGGACCATTTGAGTTTAAACCGATAGTCAAAGCTATTTTACGTAACTTTGACTTTTCGGTTTTTAATTAAGAAAACTGAACTAAAGAGGGGACTAAGACACTTACAAAGGGTCCTGGCAAACTTTTCTACTAAAATGAGCTTCCTTTTTTATTAGCAACCACCAGGATGCTCAAGCAATGAGAAAGAGTGTTGAGAATGAAGGTGCAAGTGTTTAGGGACATCTTAGGATCATTCCAGGTGTCTTAAACACGTTTTAAAACCATCAAAAATCCATTGTTTTCGAGTTTAATGGCTTGACAGTTTGTTTGGAGGCCAAGGAAGAAGAACCCACATCTGCAGGTAGAATTCTGTCAAAACAAGGTCGTCGCCGCGCGCGATGGCGAAGGGGGGGTGTTGTCGTGCAGCGCGACGCCATAAGGGTCCAGCAAACCAAGTTTCAAACTTGGCAGAATTAGTCCCTGAACCTTATATTGCTATATATCTTTCATTTTAGACACTTTTAACCCCTCTAGTTAGTATGTAGATGATCTTGGGAGTATAGCCAAATACCGTTAGGTCCGGTTTCGATAAACGATCACCAAAACACTAGTTTCGTCTCTTTGACGCTTTTAACCCTTATTCTTGGGAATTTACGTAAACAACACATAACGTTATCGAAACCTCATGAAATTGTTATCACTTATTCTTGAGAGTATAATCAAACATTACGAAGCCCCGGGTTCGTTAAAAGGTCACTTTTTGGTGTAGTTTCGCTAGTTGACGTTTTTAGTCCTTTTAATGAACAAAGGTGTGCAGAATATCATTTAACGATATCAAAGCCTTCCATGGCCCATATTAGGCATTCTCAAGAGTATGATTGCACATCATAATGTTTCAGGTTCGTTAAATGGTCATTCAGAGGTATAATTAAACATGTTGACGTTTTTAACCCCTTTAACTTGCAAACTTGCGTGTAACATTACTTATTGGCATAAAAGCCTTGAATGGCCAATATTAGGCATTCTCGAGAGTATGATCAAACATCATGAGGCTCTCGGTTTGTTAAAAGGTCACTCAGAGGTATGAATTAACATGTTGACACTTTTAACCCTTCATCACGCAAACTTTCAAATAATTACGCAAACGGCTCCTCTCGTCCAACAAGTGGCTCATTTGAGAATACGGACGCCGTATAAGGTCACACAGAGACTTAGTTTAAGCATATTGACACTTTCAGTCATTCTATGATCAAGGTTTTCGATTTTGATGAAATTAGTCCCTCATAGTCAATGTTTGACTTTATTAGGGTTTATTACACGTGTCAACACATCGTTGGACATGATTTTACAAGGTGTTACATGTCCAAACAAAAAAGAAGAACGTCCAAATGCCATCTCTCTTTTATTATCTCAAATTTTATTGTAAGAGCATTTATTATCATTGTACCAGCTGTTAAATTATCTAGTATAACATGTTATATATATATTGTTGTTTAATTTTCAAGTTATATAAACTATCTTATTATATTTCAGTTACATATAATTCGTTACAAAAAAAAAAATAAACGATACAAGTAACATTGGCTTGAATTGTCTATTCTCGTCATAGTTCACTAACCCAACCTCATCGTTAAAGTGTCTAATCATCTTTGTAATCCTAAACGTACAATGTAACCCTTGTGCAAAATTTTGAACCTTCAAAAACTTTTTTTTTTGGAATTAATTCATTAACTGTTACTTAAACGTATCAGTTTAATGTAACGTACACACCGGGATAAGAACATAAGCTACACATACCCTAAATAACCTTTACATAACTTAGATATAAGTTTTGAGGGGTTAGGAATCACAAAAACACGTTTATACAAATTTAGGGACCATTTTTGACAAACTGCAAAAGTCTGCCCAAACCCCAGCAAACGGACTGTATGTACAAATCTGAACATTTTTGTACT
Source organism: Helianthus tuberosus (assembly GCA_030545235.1). Lineage (NCBI taxonomy): Eukaryota > Viridiplantae > Streptophyta > Magnoliopsida > Asterales > Asteraceae > Helianthus > Helianthus tuberosus. Next base: position 17,747 of record JARYGA010023766.1, on the reverse strand, counting down.
CAGTATTATCTTGTATTTTATTTGAAAGAATGCATAATTTCAATCGTGGTGCAATTTCGATCAATTTCGCGCTCGATAAAGTCTCGTACCTTATTTGCGCAACGCGTAACCGTACGATCGAACGAACCGACATCCAAGACATTCCTGAACCAAAATCCAAGTTACTTATGCCTTAACACCTTTATATAACCTAAATATTAGGTTAAAAGGGGTTAAAAGTGAAAAAACGCGATACTACAAGTCCAGGGGCCAACTCTGCCAAAAAGCAAAACTTGGCCCCCAAGGAAGCATTGCGGACCGTATGCACACATCCCTTACGGTCCGTAAGGGGTGCCCAGATAGCAAACTATTGGCAGCTTGTTGTTTCCTTCCTTGGTCCCCAAGTTCACGCAATTGCCAGCTTGTTGCCTCCAATTGACATGTGTTAACACCCTCCTAAGATCATGACACCTCAAGGACACATAGATTGATCCTAGAGCTTCAAGAACACTATAGATAGCAACCAATTTCACTCATTTTCACTTGCTCAATTATCATTTCTTTCTCCCACTCTATTTGTTAGGTCATTTGAGATCATTGATACTTGTTCTGGATTGTTTTAGTTATGTTTTTGTAGCTTTATATAAGTCCAGGGGCTAAAATGCAATGTTTTGTAACTTGTTTTGACTGACCTGGCGTATTTAAGATGCCGGCGTATTTAAAAATACGCTGGCAGGTCAGGCACTATATATATGTTTGATATGAAACCCTAGCCGAAGGTTTTCGCTAGTTCTTTGGTGAAAACTCTTAGTGTTGTGATCTTCTTGCTATTTCTTGTGCTTAATCCGATTTCCAGGTGCTTGTTAACGTTTATATCAGTTGGGAATTCATACAACACTTTTTGTTAACATCAAACCAAGATCTTCATCTTCATCTTTTGATTTTTCTTGACTTTTACATATTCAAACACCTAATCAATAGGTGTTTAGATCAAAACAATCAAACCACTGTGATCCAGATTGATTTTGGGATCTACAATTTGGTATCAGAGCCTTAGTGCTCTTGATTGTTTGAGTTTTTGTTAAGATTCTTCAAGTTTTGAAGGTTTTTCAAAAGTTTTCAAAGTTTCAAGGGTTTTTTTTTCAAATTTTTGGACTTAAAATGGCTTGATTTGGTGTGTTTAATTGTTAGGTTGTTGTTAATCAGTGATTAGGTAATCATCTGGATCTTTTTGGTACAAAGAATCATGGTTTTTGGGTCGTTTTTTAGTGATTAGAGGGTTTTTGTTCGTGTTAAAACCCTGGTTGGCGTAGATAATTTTGAATCTGGTGTAGATAACTTTGAACGTAGCAAAATTAGTTTGAAGATCGCGTAATTGACTATTACGCTGATAACCCACGAGCGCAATTGTCTTTTGTCGGCGAAATAGTACCACAGTCCGTGTCAGCGTAATTATCGAAGGCGACTTCGAGGACAGTGATAAAGAACCTCAGCATTTTTATCACGGTGATTTACGAAATTAGCCAAACTAACGTGTGTATTGTTTGTCTCAGCGGAATTAGCTAAATCTCGCTCGTACAGGACCAATAGATTCATCGGCGAAGTTATTCAGCTAGCGGAATTGTTCTCACATCAGCTCTGTTACCGGTGAACTTGTCATTGTACCCAAGTTTCAAGTCATATCTTCGGCGAAATTGCTGTTGTTACCGGCGAATTTGTTTACTGATTACACTGTTTGGCGTAATTATCCTCTGTTCAGCAAACTTAAGTCAAAAACCTAATCAAAATGTCTTTGAATCAACTGAATCCAATCGCTCAAGCTGAACTTGAGACCGAACCTGCTACAAGACCACCAAAACTGAAAGGATCGGCTGATTTTGGTACTTGGAAGAATCGCATCAAATCGTTCTTTGAATACACTTACTACTATCAATGGATTTTCGTCACTGTTGGACCCCATGTACCAACGGTGGTTTGAGGAGATGTGATAGTTGCAAACACCGACCCCACAACCTACACTGAAGAAGACAAAGCCCTAATCCAACGAGACCGTCGTGCACATGCTGCTTTAACCATGGCTTTGTCAACTGATGACTGTAACATGTTTGAATAATACACCACTGCAAACGAGCTCTGGCTAGCTTTGATTGACTACTACGAGGGAAACGAAGAGCTGATTCAAAACAAAAAAGATATGGTTAAAAAAGAAGACGACATGTTTGGTGGAATCCGTGGAGAAAGTCTTTCCGATCATATCAATCGCTTTCTGCATATGATGACCAAGATGAAGAAGGCAGGAAATCCTATCACTAATTGTGCTGCCATAAAGAATCTTTTGGACTCGCTTCCAAAGGAATGGAGCCTGCAGTGCATGTTGATCAAGAGGGATTTACTTAACAGCACAAATCCTGTCACTCTATCCGATTTTATTAACACTTTGAAAGCCTTCAAAATGGATGTCAACAAACGTGAAATGAATACAGCTGGTTATACTCCAAAGTCTGCTAAGTCTACTGCTGGATTGAAGAACGTGGCACGTCTTGCATCTGAAGGTGTCAGTCAAGAAGCTTCAAACACGACTTACTTTAACGCTTCCGCAAGAGCATCAAAGGCTCCACAGTCTAGTGAGAAGACAGCTGTGGTCGGTGACACTCAAGCTTTGAAAATTTCAACTGAAAATGTGGCACTTTTCAACATGTTTCTGAGCAGCTATGAAGCATTGATGTCGGGAGAGCTCAAGAAAGAAAGTTTTACTGCTGAAGACATGTATCAAGTTGATCCAGATGATATGGAGGAGATGGACTTGAAATGGCAGATGGCTATGATTACTCTAAGGCTGAAAAAGTTTCAAGACAAGACTGGGAAGCGTCTAAGCTCTTGGAAAGGCTGGTTTCGACAAATCTAAGCTGAGATGCTACAACTGCAAGAACTTGGGTCACTTCAAACGTGATTGCCCTCTGTTGAAGAATGGAAATACTGAAACTCCTCCTGCTATAAGACAAATTGCCATTGAAGAAAACAACAACAACAACAATGATGCTCCTAACACACCAAAAGCCTTAGTTGTTGAGGATTATGATTGGGCTGGAGAGATTATTGAAGCTAAGGAACAAGTTAACAAGGCACTCATGGCAAAAATCTCGAGCGAGCCTTTATCTTCATTGTCAAACCCCATCGAGAAACAGGCTGCAGGAATCCCTAAAGGAGATGATGCCACTAACAAGGGCCTGAAGAGTATTCTCACTTCACCCGATCATGTGAAAGAAAAGAAGATTGAAGAAGCTGAGAAGCCCAAGGAGCAGGTTCAGAAAGAAGCTACTACTGTCAAGGAAAAGAATGCGAAAGCCTCAGCTGCAGCCATGAAAACCGAATCCTCGAAAGAGAAGGCAGACAAAGATTTGGTAAATAGCATTCCGCACGAATTTAAAGTTAAACTATGCTCTCAATCATGCGTAAATGTCGTGGCACACTATAAATCTCTCAACCTTGAGATTATGAGGGACAAAGAAAAGGTTTTGAAATTTAATAAAGAACTTAAAGAGAATGAAGCTGCATATCAGAGAAAGTTGAACTCAACTTTAGCTGAAATGCAGACTCTAAAAGAATTCGTTTTCAGAAAAGATTTTATTATTAATTACCTAACAGAAAGATTAGAAAAATCTCTCAATGAAAACAACAAATTACAAATTATAATAGACAAATAGAATGTCAGCCAAAAGGCTTTCGTTGACATCAAAAATTGCCAATGACCTACCTATGTAAAAGATGGGATCGGGTATAAGGATAGGCAAGGAAACGAAAGAAAACTTTTCTTTCCACCACATAGCAAAAACTATGTGCCTATGCCAACTCCTCATCCCGACAATGATTTGATTGATGAAAAAGATCTTATTACTTGAACCGATTCTTTTGAAAATGAAACAACCACTAATATTTCTTAAAGTAATGCAGATTCGTTTGTGTGTAAAGAAGATGTGTGCGATGAGGACGACGACTGCGGTGGTTCAAAAATAGGCATAGGTTATTCAGGCGACAGTTATTCTACTGTTAACTGGTTCGCCTGGAACTATGATAAGAAAAACAATATTCGGGATGAATGTAATAATTTAACTAAGACGGATGACTGTAATGGCCATGTGCCTAAATTTAACTCTCTGGATGACTGTAAGGGCCATGTGCGTACATTTAAGACCTGTTATTGTGAACATGTGATGTTTGAATGTTATGATTTAAATTCTGCATTTTATGATGTTAAAACTGTGTGTGAGCCTCCTATATTTGTGCCAGAATTGAAACAGAATAGTTTTGGAAAATTCCTCACCGAGGAAATTCCAGAATTTATTCCTTCTCGAACAGGTAAAACAGATTCAGAAGAAGAAGTTACCGAAGAAAGCAGCAAAGAAGATCAAGGATCAGAAAATTCGGGTGAAGATCAAAGTTCGGAAGATTCAAGTGAAGAAATTTCAGACGAGTCAAATGAAGATCAAAGCTCAGAAAATTCGAGTGAAGATCAAGTATCAGAAATTTTATCAGACACAGACAACGATGAAGATTGTTCAGAAGATGAAAGTCATATTGACAAGAAAATGAAGAAAGTTGAGAGTTCAAGCTGCACTGAATCAGAAGACTCCTCAAACAACTCAAGACACTCATCACATACATCATCTTCTAACACGTCGACCCCCAAAAAGAAAAGGCCCAAATGCAAACGACGTTTTCGCTGTGGTCATTTAGGACATACGACGAAACATTGTAAAAACAAGATTTTTTCTGAACCAGAATATAACTTTGTTAAAATTTCACAGAGCAGTTTGATTACTTTAAGAAATCAGTCAAAAATCTGGTTAACTCCACTACTTGTTTTTGGAAACAAAAAGAAGATATCGTGGGACAAAACCACGATAGATAAAAAATGAAGCAAGTTTGGGTTCCCAAATCAAACTAATTAGTGTATATATTTGTGTTTCAGAATAAACTCCAGAAATGGCTTCGGATGCTCATGGAATATATCTGGCATGTTGACAGTGGATGCTCAAGACATATGACCGGCTTAAAGGAACTTCTGAAGAATTTCCGATTTATAGATGTTGACTTCGTATCTTTCGTCGGAGATGAAAAGGGAGGAAAAATTATCGGAGTAGGAGATGTTGTTTCAGAAGCACTAACGTTAGAAAATGTCAACTATGTACCAGAATTGTGATATAAGCTCATGAGCGTATCACAAGTCTGTGATAAAGGAATATCGGTGTTTTTCAACGACGTGGAATGTCTGTTTCTCAAGCCTGAATATGTTGTTCCTGCTGAAATGATCATACTTACAGCTCCACGACAAAACAACACATACGTCCTTAACATGAAAAATGCCAAGACAAATGAGCATTTAACGTGTTTAATTCCAAGGCTTCAGAATCGGAGTCACTGCTTTGGCACAGACGATTGGGGCATGTGAACTTCAAAAACATGAATAAACTCTCTAAGTTAAACTTAGTTAGAGGTCTTCCAATAAAATAATTTCCTTTTTTCAGAAAAATGTATTGCATGCGCCCAAGGAAAGCAACACAAGAAATCGCATAAGCCCAAAGCAGTGAATACGATTACTGCGCCTCTTCAGTTGATGCATATGGATCTTTTCGGTCCGATAAGTGTTAAAAGTCTTGCTAAGAGTTCTTATTGTTTGGTGATTACAGATGACTTCTCTCGTTTTTCATGGGTTTATTTTCTTGAAGCTAAAAGTGAGACGGCTAATATCCTCAAGACATTCATACCCTTGATTGAAAACGTCACCAAACTGAAAGTAAAGTCGATCAGAAGCGATAACGGATCCGAATTCAAGAATCAAACCTTCATATCCTTCTATGAAGAAAAAGGAATTCATCTTCAATACAGTGCTACCAGAACTCCCCAACAAAATGGAGTCCCAGAACGAAAGAACATAACGCTAATCGAAGCTGCGAGAACTATGCTGGTAGATTCAAAGCTTCCAATCATCTTTTGGGCGGAGGCTGTCAACACTGCATGCTACGTTTTGAACAGGGTTCTCATCGTTAAACCTCACGGAAAGACTGCTTACGAACTTCTCTTCAAACGTAAGCCTCTGATAGACTTCTTCAGGCCGTTCAGATGCTCCTGCACTCTTCTAAACACTCAAGAAAATCTCATCAAGTTCGAAGCAGTGGGCGACATCTGTTACTTTATGGGGTATTCATTAACTAAGAGGGCGTACAAAGTCTACAACAAATGAACCAAGATGGTGATTGAATCATATTACGTTGACTTCCAAGAAGGAAATTACACCAACACTGGCAGTGCTCCCGATTGGTTTTCTGACGTGGGTGTGATTTTCAACACCTTTGAAATTCCAGAAGATGTTCCAGAAGCCGAACCTGCAGAAGCAGCTCAAGTTGAACATTTGTTTGACTTGTCAGATATTGGTTTGACTCCTTTCACTACTCGTTTCTCTCCTTTCTCAGCCGATCCAATTCTCCCTGTGGATGAGGTAAATGGTGACACTTCGCCTGAGAACACTTCACAAAATGGTGCTTCTTCTTCACAGGCGAACATGGATGAACCAACTCAGGAAGATGGACCTCATGTGATCTACATTGACGAGCATTTCACCAATCTTCCTCAACAAATTGAGACTCACACGAATGCAGGCTACAAGACTAATCGTAATCATCCTCTTGAAAATGTCATAAGTGCAGTGTAAGATGGAGTGCGTACACACGGTCAGTCATCGAACATCAACAAAGGGTTATATGCATCGTTTCTCTCGCAGTCCGTGCCTCGTGATATCGAAGAAGCTATTCAAGATTCCAGTTGGGTACAAGCCATGCAGGAAGAACTCTCTCAATTCCGAAAACTTAAAGTTTGGGAGCTGGTTGATCTGCCTGAGGGAAAGTTTCCGATTGGTACTAAATGGGTATTTCGCAACAAAATGGACGATTACGGCATGGTTATCAAGAACAAGGCAAGATTGGTGGTGCAAGGTTTTCGACAGGAAGAGGGAATTGATTATGAGGAAGTCTTTGCTCCAGTTGCAAGATTGGAGGCAATTAGAATATTCTTGGCGTACGCCTCATACAAGAACTTCAAAGTCTTCCAAATGGACGTGAAGAGCGCTTTTCTGTATGGGAAGGTAAAGGAAGAAGTCTACGTTTGTCAACCTCCGGACTTCGAAGATCCTCACTTCCCAAGTCGTTATTATAAGTTGGACAAAGCCTTGTATGGTCTTCACCAAGCTCCTCGTGCTTGGTACAAGACTCTGTCAACATATCTTTTGGAGTGTTGTTACACCAGAGGAAAAATATATATGACACTCTTCACCAAATGAATCGGAGATGACGTAATGTTGGTACAGATATATGTGGACGATATCATCTTTGGGTCAACAAAAGAGGAGCTGTGCAAGGAGTTTGAGACAGTGATGAAGGAAAAATTCGAAATGAGCATGATGGGAGAGCTCACATTCTTCTTGGTATTGGAAGTAAAGCAAAAGGAGGATGACATTCTTATTCATCAATCTAAATACAAAATGGATATTCTCGCAAAGTACAACAAGAACGACTGCAATGTTGCTAGCACCCCGTTCACCTCACAGACTGAGCTTACTTTAGATCCTCAAGGAAAACCCGTGAACAAATCCTCTTATAGCTCCATGATAGGCTCTTTGATGTACTTAACTGCTAGCAGGTATGACATTATGTGGGCCGTCTGTCTTTGTGCTTGTTTTCAGACAAATCCCAAGGAATCACATGAAACTACTGTAAAGCGCATCTTCCGCTATCTTAAAGGAACCCCGAAACTTGGTCTTTGGTATCCTAAAGATAGTAATTTTTATCTTATTGCTTATTCTGACAGTGATCATGCAGGTTGTAAGGTTGATCGCAGGTCTGTCTCAGGAGGATGTCAATTCTTGGGAAAACGTCTAATCTCGTGGCAAAGCAAGAAGCAGACAACAGTGTCCACCTCTACTGCTCAAGCTGAGTACACCGCAGCCTACAGTTGTTGTTCGCAGGTCCTTTGGATACAAAATCAGTTGCTGGATTATGGAATCAACATCATGAAGACTCCTATATTCATCGACAATGAGGCGTGTCTGGGGATTGTGAAGAATCCTATCCACCGATCCAGAACAAAGCATATCGAGATTCGCATTCACGCAATCTGAGATGCTTATGAGAAAGGATACATTCAGGTGGTGCCAGTGGATACAACACATCAAAGAGCCGACATCTTCATGAAAGCTTTTGACAAAACCCGCTTCAACTAGTTGGTAACCTGGTTGGAAATGGTTAATTTCCTTGAGTGGAAATGAATTTTGTTGTCTATCCCTGTTTGTAGATACTCTATCTTTTGTTCATATTTTATTAAAAAAACTCTCGTTAAAAAGTAAAACAAGTATCTTAAAACGTTGCCCACCAAAAAGATTTTCTGTCGTTTAAAATTTCATTTTCGAGCAATGGACTTACGAAAATAAGTATTTTAGGGGGGATATTGCAGAAAATCAAAAGTTGGATGCTTGTGTCAGACACCTGTTAAAAGAAATGATAGAAAATTGCTAACACTTTGTCATTTCTTGAAAAACAAAACACAAAAGGAATCGGGGTACCAAGCAACGACATTTCACTAGATTCAGCAATATCGACGAGTAAACTGCAATTAGGCGGCAAAAGATAATGTCTACACAAGGATTCTGGCTTTCCACAGCATTATGCATCATTATGGGTAACACGTTGCGGCATATGGCTTAATGTTCTTGAATCTTGCGTTGACAGATTGCCAAAATCTGAGATTTCGGGTCTTTATATTGGTTAATCATTCGGGGATATCATGGTTGCTCTTCTGCTGCATCCAGATATATGCTGACCTAGAGACGACTATGATATCTTTTCAAAAGAGCCAAAAAACGGCCAACACCCAAAATTGAAGAAGCTTTCGTAGAAAGTCATTCAAATGCGCAACAATGCACAAATCATACCGTTTCTGGTATCTGTCTCAGCCCTCGATAGATTTTGGTCTCTCTGCTGTACGGAAGTACTGACCTGTTCACCAACTATCTATCGTTGAAAAGCAAAATGAATGAAACCAATATACTCACCTGTTATGAGGAACCTTTGTGCATACCTTGATCGCGGGGGTATGTCCTGATGTGGGACTCACGAGCGTAATGTTTCTATTTCCGATTTCTTGTGTGGGGGCCATAGAATTCTTGTCAATATTACCAAAACATGATAAACACCCTCACCGAAAGCATGTTGAAAGAAGGATGCATGGATTTAAGCGGACAAACATATTGGCAGTTTTTCTTGTGCCTTGATTTGCTAGAAAGAATTATTACGGATCTGACAAGTGTTGACAATATGATCTTTTGCAGGAACGTCGACGAGCGTTTAAACGAAAAAGAAATCAGCGAAAAGGGATCCTCCCGGTTTTTAAAATGAATCTCGAAGTCCAAATTGCCCAAGTTTTAAGTATTTGTAAATATTCTCTAAGTTTTATTACATTTTAAGATAAAATGGGCACGTTTTTCAAGAAAGTTTGAAATTTTCGAGCGTATTTGATTTGGTTTTTGAAAATGTGTTTAAAACCATAAGGCGGCGGAATTAAACAACTGGCGGAATTATAATTCCGCTGGTAACCGCCAATTGCCTATAAAAGGCATCAAACCGTCATTTTCAAAACCTTTCAAAAACCAAATCCTCTCTCTCTCATTATCGCCGATATACCCTTCATCATCACATTCTTTCTATTTCTGATTCGATTAAGAGTATTGATAATAAGATCAGAGGTAATATTTGTGATTGTGCTTAATCTATATTACATTGTCGAAGTTAACTGAATCAATTTTTTATCATTGATCAAAAGAAATGTTAAAATCTTTCTAAAACCCTATTTTGCCTAATCATCAGATAGTGTTTAGCGATGATGAGATGATGATGTTTAAGTAGATAATGGTTGATCTTTTTGGTTCATAGTTGATGCTTGGAGTTTTATCAGGAATCATGTTTAGTTTTGATGAAATCAGATTAAGGTTTTTAGTGGGTTTATGAAGAACATTTTGAAGCCAACGTAGATACCATTGAATATAACGGAATTAAGATGAAGACGACGAAATTAAGGAGACCCAGTAATCTCGAATACAACTCTCGAACGCGAGTTCGAGCAACCGGCGGAATAAACTATTTCGCTGGTCAGTCAGCATAGACAAACGTCTACGCTGCATGCTCAACTCGTGAACGAACCCTTCTTTGCTGTCTACCATCAGCGAAATTAACCTGAGGTTCTCGTGAACTTTCTCTCCGTTATCGGCGTAATTATCGTGATCAGTCGCTTTTCTAGGTTACCAGCAACGAAGACATCAACGACGATATCAGCGATATTATATTCTTACTTTTAATCAGTTTTTCTTTTTGAATCTTATTATTTTGGTTTATTATATATATTGGTAAATATTAATATAATATATTTGAAAATACTTTTATATTTACTATTAAATATTATATATATACATTTATACATATTTTGGTAAATATATTTATGAATTTTATATCTTTGTGACGTCAAATATCTTTATAAGTTTCTAACTCGGCATGTTTTCCTTGTTATTCGCAGGATGGTGAAACTTGTTGAGTGGGATAAAACGTTCAAGCATAATCAACCAATCAAGCTTGATCCTGCACCAAAGGATTTTGAAGATGTGGCTAAATGGATAAGTTCTAGCAAAATTAGTTATGCAGTACAAACAAAGCTCACCATACATCGAATCCATATACAAGAATTCTAGGAAACGGCTAAGGTTGAAACAGTTGACAAAGTTAAAAGAATATCAGCGACGGTTCGAAACATGCAAGTTATTGTTACTGAAGGAAGAATTCGAAGGGTATTAAAACTTGGAGACAGTCACAATGATCCCATCAGTCTCAGAAAAGATGATATACTAGATGGTTTTCGTGGGATGGGTTATGTGGGTGATTTTAGACAGAAAAATGAAATTAAAAGGAATGGCCTCACAAGAGACTGGAGATTTATTCTACATATGATCGCTATGAGCATAGTGCACCGAAAAGGAGGATATGATGGTTTAAATCTGGAATGGTCAGCTGCTATGTTAAATCTATGCCTAAATCAAAAGTTTAACTTTTCAGGATTGATTTTCATGTATATGACTGAGAACGCAAATAGAAATACATGGGCGATGTATCCTCGGTTTATACAAATGCTCATCAATGATCAACATCCCAAGCTGCCACATGAAGGTAGTCCTTACAAGTTCCACCTCCCTACCAGTCGTCAGCTCATGAAAATCAAGACAAATGAATGGGTGATGCTGCATGATTGGATGTATACAACTGAAAGACTCCCGCTAGTATAAGCAGCTTACAAAAAGTACAGGGAGGGGGTTAAAGCAAAGCAACAAAAGGTTGTATAAGCAGAGGATCAGGAAGAAGAAGAAGTTCAAGAAGAAGAGGAGGAACAACTGATAAGGAAAAGGAAAGAAAAACAACCGGCAGAAGGTGAGCCGTCGAAAAAGAAGAAAACTACTCAAAATCCTGAAAGGCTCATGGGGGCAAGTTTTAGAGCGGCAGATTCTCAAGCTCATAGGGAACACATTGAAGACTTACACGCAATTCACGCAATGGAGGAAAGACAAAAGAGATAAAAGAAACAAGCTAGACGTGAGATGACAGAATCCGAGACTCCTGTGGTAGTAACAGAAGAAGAAGAAGAAGAAAGGTTGGATGATTTCGTTGAAAATCTTCTACTTGATCCAGATGAACCAACTGCTAGCAAAACACCGCCGCCGAAGAAAAAGAAAACAGGAGAAAGCTCGTCAAAGAATGTTCAAGTAAAACCCACAAGAATCACACAACATGTCGTTGCTCCTCAAAGAATTCGTCCATTTCAAGATCTTTATGACAAGTTGGTGAAAGAGATAGGTGCAGGGCCAGTAAGAGAAATTTGTCTTCTCAAACATCAAGTTAATGACACTAATTTTTTAAGAGAAAATTTGAAAGAACAACGAAAGAAGAACAAAGAGTTGCACGCCTATGTGTCACAACAATAGAGGTTTGTGAGATTTCAACAGCACGGAATGGAAAAGTTGTATCGAATGCTAAAGAAGGTTTATGCTAAGATAGAAATGGAACTGATGTTCTCCATCGAGGAAATCTTTGACTATGAAAAATTCAAAGAAGATGAAACAAATAGAAAAGCTAAAGAGGTGGAGGCAAATAAAAAACGTCTGGAGTCAATAGAAAAGGTCACCGGAGGAGATGAAAGTGACGAAGAAGATGTAGATCGGGATGAAATGCCTTCTCGATTCGTCGAATGGGGTTTAGAAGAGGATGTGCTATACGAGCATGATGATGGAGAAAAATTCACACCACAACATCCCGAATGGTTTAAGAAAGAACGTGAAAAGCTGCCGGACTTCTATCAAGTAATTACTGTTGAAAAGACAGAAGTTACTGACAAGATTATAAGCTGGACGTACAGCAACTTCAGAGGGATGTTTGTGGTGAAACGACGTGGCGGAGTAATTCAATACTTCAAGACTGGGTTCGACTTGCAATCACTTCCAAGGTGGGATATTAGGGAGCTCGGCAGATTAGATTTGTTAAATCCAGATCGAAATAGCACTGGTGCAGACTTCGAGCGTCTCATCGCAAAAGAGTGCATCAAAGGCTTCCAAGTCTTTAAACCACAACACCCACGACGAAGGGTTTCTAAAACTACGAAAGATCCAGTTACGGGTAAAGGGAAGGTGACTTGGGTGATCGGCCCTGCTAAAGTTGTTACCAGAATCAAGCTCCCGCCAGAAGTCCCTGTCTCTCTAAACAATTTCAAGAAGTGGTTTTATGATAGCCAAACAGGCAAAGCTGTGATCCGATCCAACTCGAATGAAGACAAGAGAATTCTTGATCCTATGGACGTTTTTATGTTCGGATTGTCTGAATTGAATGTGCTGAACGCTAACAGAATACATGTTGGAGCTGGTAATGTAAATCTTGAAGAAGGCATGTTATTCTAAAGGGCAGTCGAGAGAGCGTGGAGAAGAAAACGAGAAATGCTAGATATTATCAACAGGATCGAGAAAAAGAAAGAGTCAGATGAAGCAAAGAAGAAGGAAGAACTGAGGAAGAAGAAGAAATCAGACATGAAGAAAGACAAGTCTCTAGCAAAGACGAAAGACTCCTCATCCACTCCTCTTCAAGAAGAACAACAACCTCCGACCTCATCCACATATGAGGCCATTAGGGAGGACCCTCAAACAATCAGTGAAGCTATCGTTACTCAAGAAACTCCACAGGCAGAAACAACTGATGCAGTCCAACCTCCGCAACAAACGACAACAACCGCAGAGATCCAGCAACAACCAACAAAAGAAGCTACAAGCAATCCAGCAGCAACAACTGAAGAATGAAAGATTCGCCAAGTATGCAACGATCTAGGGGGATATTGTTAGGTCATTTGAGATCGTTGATTCTTGTTCTGGATTGTTTTAGTTATGTTTTTGTAGCTTTATATAAGTCCAGGGGCTAAAATGTAATGTTTTGTAACTTGTTTTGACTGACCTGGTGTATTTAAGATGCCAGCGTATTTATAAATACGCTGGCAGGTCAGGCACTATATATATGTTTGATATGAAACCCTAGCCCAAGGTTTTGGCTAGTTCTTTGGTGAAAATTCTTAGTGTTGTGATCTTCTTGCTATTTCTTGTGCTTAATCTGATTTCCAGGTGCTTGTTAACATTTATATCAGCTGGGAATTCATACAACACTTGTTGTTAACATCAAACCAAGATCTTCATCTTCATCTTTTGATTTTTCTTAACTTTTACATATTCAAACACCTAATCAATAGGTGTTTAGATCAAAACAATCAAACCACTGTGATCCGGATTGATTTTGTGTGGGACCCTCTGCTGACACTTGCATTTAATGAAGGAAGAGAAAAGGCTGGCCACGGGGGCGTACCCGCTGGACAAAGGGCCGTGGCCAGAACTCTGTGCAGGCTATAAATAGGGGTGCTTGGTTCACTTCAAAGGCATCCCTTGGCAAACCACTACTCTCCCACTTTTCCACCACTCCACCACCACTTCAACACCAACACCCACCACCATCATTCATGATCCATCTTTAGAGTGTGTAGTAGTCTCGGGATCCAAGATTGATCGTAAGGGTTCTTGCCAATCAAAGGCCATGTTTGGTTAAGCCTCTTACATCACATGGTGAAGACAAGTCTTTATTGTATTACTTTTGATTTTTAATCTTTTGGCACTTTTTATTTGGTTTTGTATTAATGACTTTAATAACTAGTTTCTTATGTTGAAGGTGAATTCTTCCTATCATTTTTCCGTGGTGTCTTGGCGTTACTTTACTGTCTATATAAAGTAAAAGATTACATCATTCAGGTTTTTACGGTCTATATAAAAGCATGTTGACTACCTGGTCGGGGGTTAGAGGAATGGTTTGGTAAGGTTCTTGCCTTGTTCAGTGTATAGATCCTGCAAGGACCTGGTTCAAGCTTACTAGGACCTCCTTCAATACCCACTGGTATTGGATGGCGGGGGTGCGAATAGCTTGAACCCCTCATATGTAAACTACTATTAATACATTAAACCGGCTTCTTGGGATTGTATCCTTGCTGACTCAAACCACTTAGCCGAAAGAGGGGCCTACCACTTTTCACATTATTAACTTAATTAATTATCTTTTAATATTCCGACCCTTTGGGATTGTATCCCTGCTGACTCAAACCACTAGGTTGAGGGTAAAGTCACCTTCAAAAGAGGGGCCTACTACTGTAACTTAGATAATCTCTTAAAAAGTCCGAAAGTGTGAAAATCATCAAAGGATACATTAAAGAGGAGTCGGATCCAAGTGATTCATCTTGTCTATCTGTTTTTATTTTTATTTATTTCTGCATTTTTAGTTTTTATTTTCTTGTTTCAAATCTTTTCTCAAAAATTTAGATTGATTAGACGTTGAGGATAAACCGGTACTAAAAGCTCGTGTGTCCTTGGATGACCTCGGTATCTTACCAACGCTATACTACGCTCACGATGGGTGCACTTGCTCAAGTGTGTGTTTAGTGTTAGTAGAATATCGTATTTTATAAATTTAAAACTTGATTAATGCGTAAAATGGACTCAAAATATTAATAAAATCATATCACGCTTCGCGCACACCAAGTTTTTGGCGCCGTTGCTGGGGACAAAAGGATTTTAAGAAAGTTTAAAATCAACGGCCTAATTATTTTTTCTTATTTTTCTATTTTTTTAGGATTTTTCTAAATTTTTCAGTTTCTACAGACTTCAGCACGGGCCGTGCTCAGCCAGACACGGGGCCGTGTCCATCTTTGTTACTGGCAATCCTGTTTTAAGTCAGACAGTAGCTGACCACGGGGCCGTGCCCACTGAACACGCCCCCATGTCCAACCTCTAGTTTCTGAAAACAGAACCGTAAGATCCCGACAGTTGGTAATTTCTGACAAAAATATGAGTGATATTGATTATTTTTACTTTCGCTCCTCTTACGGCGAGTGGTGTCAAATATGTGGTGGATTCCATAAAGATTTAGAATGTTACTTTCTAAATTTCACTTCCCACTATTTAGACCCATCGTTTTCCTGTAACCTTAAGATGGGCGAAAGTAAAAACAATCACTACCTCTCGCCCGAATGCCCTCAACCATCTCTTTCAGATGACATAACTCCCGAAGAATTATGTCAGCTCGAAGAAAGAATTCTCCTATAATTAAAAGAATTAGAGCTTGAGATGAAAACAAGTTTTTCATCACAAGACAACGATCAAGGAGAATTATTGAGGTCACATTCGGATTCTACCAACATCGACGATACCAAAAGCACCTCAAACTCTTGTGAGAACATGAGCGATAGTCGTCCCTGTATCGATTGTGCCGTGAAGGACTCCCCATCGGTCCCCACTGATGCGCTCATAGACCTGAGCGATTCGACATACACCTTCTTTAACGAGAGCCCGGATAAGGAGAATAAAGGTCGGTTTCGCCCACCGGTATTTAGTTTAGGTTTTACCTGTCACACCCCCAAAATCCACACGCGGAGTATCACCGCTTGGAGGCATGACATGACCAGGATCAAGCCACCAATCATATTGAACATAACAAGTAAGTAAAATTCAACCACACAATATGATCTTCGGGGCATTCGCACATCTCAAAAACAGACTCGAGCTTCTCGAACCAGTGAAGAAGGCCTACAGCTCCTTCTGTGCCGCTGAAAGTACTAGGTCGGCAATCCATGAACGTTTTGAATGTGCACACAGGAGGCTGAGCATGTTGACCTCCTGCAGGAACAGCTGCGAGTGCCTCAGCAACTCGTTCGTTGATTAGAGCCGTCAGCTGGGCTTGTGTCATGTTGATACGTCCTCCGCGTCCGCTCATGATCTTCACAATGAAGCGACGTAAATGAGGAAAGTGTCGCGAAAGTGCGTAAGTGTGGGGCGACAGAAGAGAGTAAACACACAGGGTTTCAATTATCAGTTGTTGTATTAACTAAGCATGCAATGTACTATGTAGACTAATAGACAGGCAATGTAAGCATGAACCATTTCACCTATGGTGTTGAGTCTTGCACGTGGAGTGAAGCGTCGTTGTGGATCGTTGAGCACTGTACAGGTTATAGTCTGGTTTTATCAAAAAGCTTTTGCCCTTTTTAAAACCAAGTTCACTATAACCAATGGCTGTGATACCAATCTGTCACACCCCCAAAATCCACACGCGGAGTATCACCGCTTGGAGGCGTGACATGACCAGGATCAAGCCACCAATCATATTGAACATAACAAGTAAGTAAAATTCAACCACACAATATGAAAGGTGTTTCAAATCAAAAATGTAGTTAAGTGTTTAGCGGAAGCATAATTGTAACACCCAATGTAAGTATTAAGTACGAAATAAAGTAATGTTTTTAGCATGGCACACACTGCCATGTCCCACAACGACCGCGCCTCCCTGTGCAAGCTCCATGAGTACCTAACGACCTACAAGGCATGTAACAACGAATCAACAACAAAGTTGAGCGAGTTCACAATTGGTTGTTTAGTTATAGTATTCGTTTCGTAAATCATATGTTCGTTTTGTAAACCATGTATCGTATTAATTCGTATCGCGGTCTCCCAGACATGTTTGCGAAAATTAGTGGGGGCTTCCCATGTGCTACTAGACCGTGCGTATCGACTACTACGAAAATGTAAGTGGTGCCCTAAGTCAATGTCTATCAGCATTGACCCTTTGCCCATAGTCCATTAGTACACGCCCGTCCTACTGGCACGGTGTGAGGTTTGTTAAACCTAATAGCGCTATTAACTAATGACCCGCTCGCCATAGGCCTCAGCGATTAAGTCGATATAAATGAGGGACTTCATGATAGAGGTTAGGTCCAGTGTGTAATCTTGGCATCCTACCCACGGAGGATGGTTGCAGTTACCGTTTAAATCATTAACCCATTCCCAACCCTTGGGAATCTCATGCCTTGGAAAGAGTGTGAACTCACCTCGGTTGCTCGGTTTGACTCCCAAAAATAGCTAACAGTCAAGGTCAGTCAATCACCTCCTATTATGATTACCAGTTAGTCATTTAGTGGTTTTCAAATAGAGCACAAAGTTCCTACACGTATCTATCACATAACATGCATCACTTTAACGGTTCATGCCCATATAAACTTCCCATCTATTTCCTACTCATAAACAAACATACGACATTGCACATAACACTTTTATAGAC